>JAHBMJ010000777.1:0-7500 GCA_018398765.1 Chromera velia | reverse complement strand
GCGTGGTTCCGAAAAAGGCGACCGGTTTACATGTATGTTGAGATTGTACGATTCCTGCTCCGAGACGCAAAAACAGAGATTGTGTTGACAACCTTTGGCAGACGGTGGGCTTGGACTGACTGTGGGCCGTACGTCAACTTTTCTGCTGCAAGTTCTGCAAGTTACGCTTCACTGACTCAATTAAGAAACAGAGTCAGAGCGAAATTCGGGTATCTCCCGGCCGTATCGCATGCATGCATGAGGACCCGCGCGTGCATGCATGCCTTAATTTTTTCTTTGTGACGCAAACCGATCATTGGCCCCGGAAAGGCCTTTTTGAGCGGGGCCGGGGCACTTTTCAACTTCAATTCGAGTGAATTTCGCCCAGAATTCAGGCTGCTCGCACGGAGTCCCAAAACAGACACAACTGAGCCGTGGATTGTCCAAGTGGCACGTACTGCTATAAGGAAAGATTGGACTTCCTCTTCTCTCAAAGAGAAAGTCCGAAGCAAAAGTGAAAGAGGAAAAAACGTCTTTCAAGCTGGAGGAAGGGTGGCGTAAGGTGACTTACAGCCCTCTAGGCACACGGCATCCATTTGGAGTCTTCGAGTGACAGTTTGGACTCCAGCTAGGCGAATCTTTGGAGCACTCCCGTGCTTCCTTCCTTTTATCTTCTTCTTTCTTGCCAGCAGTCATTCACTCTCTTGAGTGAACTGTTAGCAAGATGTCGAAAACAGTACAAAAGGGCTCTCCAGCCCACCTGAAGTCCCTGCTTCCGCAGGGCAGGAAACTTACCATAGGAGATTTCGATCTTCGTACTACCGTCGGTCAGTCGATCTCAAGCTCGCACGTGTGCACCCATCCGGTTTTGTCTTCCACTGTGGGCGCCCGTAATGGTGTGGCCCATTTGACCTTGGATACATGTACATCTATGTTCGATTGCAGGAACTGGAACGTTTGGCCGTGTGCGGGTGGTGAAGGTGAAGGGTTCGGCTGACCGCACACCTCTGGCGATGAAGATCCTGAAGAAGTCGGAAGTCATTCGACTGAAGCAGGTGGAGCACGTCAAGGCAGAAAAAGCCATTCTTCAAATGATTGAGCACCCCTTCATTGTCAACCTGTCAGTCGATACGGGACTAAGTTGCGGTGCCTGGGGAAGGGTTCCTCCGTTTTTTCCAGTCCCTTCGTTTCCACTTTTCAATCCTGTCGTTCCTCAGGCAACAGCTCGTGGGTACCCTTCTGTCTGAAGCCTCCCCGTGTCCCTTCCTGTCTTTGCAGCATTACCGCCTTCCAGGACGAGCGTCGGTTGTTTATGGTCATGGAGTACATCAACGGAGGAGAGCTGTTTAGCTATTTGAGGTCAGTCAGTAAGAGGAAGACGATCTGATACAGACTGTCCTCAGCGGTCACGGTCAGACAATCTGCCACCCCCCTTCCGTTGTGGTCTCGACTCATTTTATTTGTTCATGGTCTCTTCACCTCTTTTGGCGTTTCTGTTTTGTCTGTTATGTTCATTTGTGCAGGCGGCAGGGCAGACTCCCTGATCAGGACGGTCGCTTTTACGCTTCCGAGATTGTCTCGGCCTTTGAGTACCTTCACTGTCAGTCTGTCTGTCTGTCAGTCTAGCTGTCTGCTCGTAGGGGGATCTGGCAAGCAGGCAGAGAGAGGCAGGGCGGAAGCCAGGCAATTCCATGCACTTACCGCCTTTCTGAGGACACAGCGTGTCATGAGACAGTATAGCACCCCTCTTCTCTTCTCACGCCCGATTTTCCCGAAACGTGCAGTTCTTTCCTTCCCGTTGGAGCGTCCCACCAGATTCCCCCCCCTCCCACCAACCCCCCCATATTCCACCAGGCCCTTCCTCGTCTTTCATGTGTGCGCTTGCGTTCTGAGTTTTTTACAAGAGAATGCGAATGCAAGACCGAGAGAGGCGGCCTGAGGCCTCTCCCCGTCGGACTGTCTGTTCATCAAGCTTTCCTTCCTGTCTATCAATCGGCAGTGCCTTTCTGCCAGACCCCCTAGCTGTCGGTCTGAGGCTGTGCAGTCTGTTCGCATTTCTGCGTGACTTCATCTGCCTGTCTTCCTGCCTGCTTCTATCTTTGGGGGATGAACCTATGGACACACTGTGTCTGCAAGAACTCACCTCACGCAAACACTCCGATTGCAACGTGGGACAGGAAACGCATTCAGTCGCTTTGCTCTCCCTCAGTAGCCTTCCACCATGGTCAAATAAAAGTCCGGTTCAAAGGGCGGAACGGCTGCATGCCGCTGGCTGGGTGCTCATGTTCCATATCAGGGAAAACTGTTCGAAAAGGTTTCAGACGTACTTTTCTACTCACTGCCTGATTTGGATACGAAGGGCGACTCAACTAATTTCATTCCAATGAACGTATGTGTGGACGCATGCCCTCCCCGTGCAGCGATGAACATCGTGTACCGTGACTTGAAGCCAGAGAATCTTCTGATCGACGCGGTGGGACACGTGAAGATTACAGATTTCGGGTTCGCAAAGATTGTGGAGGACAGGACGTGGACCCTTTGCGGCACTCCCGAGTACCTCGCACCCGAAATCATTCAGTCCAAGGGTCAGTCAGTCAGTCAGGCACCAAACATATTGGTATTTTTCTTGGGCTTCTCTGCCCCTTCTCTATCTGCCACTTTCTATTCCTTAATTTCTGCTTTCGTTGCGCTCTTCACCCCTGCCTCTCTGCATTCGATTTCTCACCCACCACAGCTTGTTCCCCTCAACCCATCTCGTCTCTTCCAACTCACTCACTTGGGTGTCTCTCTTTTCGTTCGACGGGGGTTGCATTGCAGGACACGGAAAGTCTGTCGATTGGTGGGCTCTCGGAATTCTGATTTACGAGATGTTGGCGGGGTCAGTGGATAAATTTAGGTTGTTGATTTTTCTTCATGTATTTCTGCTGCGCCTTTTGGACGCTCCTTTTGTCCTCTTTCGCTTCTTTCTTCCTTCCTTCCTTCCTTCCTTCCTTCCTTCCTTCCTTCTTTCCTTTCCTTTCCTTTCCTTTCCTTCTTTCTTTCTTTTCCTCCCTTCTTCTTTCTTGTCCACGGACCTTTGTTGGTGATTTCCTCTTTTCGTTTCTCTTTTCTCCAGCAGTGTCCACTTGTAGGTCTGAAGAGGCCTCTGTGCTCTCTGCACGTACAAGTTTCCCTGCGACAATTATCTTGTCTTCTTCCTTTCTTTCTTTCTTTCTTTCATGCGAGTGGGTTGAGTGGGTGTGCAGATATCCTCCGTTCTATGACGAGAACCCGTTTGGCATCTACCAGAAGGTCCTGGCAGGACGCATTGACTTCCCCAAGCACATCGACGTCAAACCCAAGGTAGGCAGGCAGGCAGGCAGGCAGGATACCTGAGTGCATGAGAAAATGTCAAACGACACTTGTACAGTGCAAAGAATTCACAAGCAGATCGACACAGCGACATGTACAGTTGTGTGTGCGTTTGTGTCTCGGGGCGGGGAGGAGAGAGCGAGAGAGCGACACACACACACATACACACACACACACACACACACACAGAGAGAGAGAGAGAGAGAGAGAGCTGTCGGCCCACCGCTATGACTGCATCTGGGGGTGAAGATGGAAACGGGGATTTGTGTGGAAAATTTGTTGATTTACTACAAACACTGTTTTGCTTCTTGCCCCCCTTCCTGTCTGCCCGGCTGTCTTCTGCAGGACCTGATCAAGCGTCTGTTGACGCACGACCTCACAAAGCGGTACGGGTGTCTGAAGAACGGAGCAGACGACATCAAGAAGCACAAGTGGTTCAAGGGTGTTGACTGGGACGTCGTCTATCAGAGGGGGATGGCTCCTCCGTTCAAGCCGTCTGTGCGGTCATTGGACGACACCTCCCAATTTGACAGATATCCGGAGTCTGCAGACGGCCCATGGGGTGAGTGAGTGAGTGAGTGAGTGAGCGAGTGAGAAAGGTTTCTTCTCTTCAAGTCACTTCTTCGTCTGGCCACGCATTCTTCGCTTTCTTTGTTTTCATTTTCCCGCCTTTTCGTCCTCTATGATCGATCTATGAGGTGGCTCTCCGGTTGAAGGGTGACGTTTCGCTTGGATTCGCGTCAGTCTGTCTGTCTGACTTGAAGCCCTCTCGCTTCTGTGAGTCCCTCCTTGTTGATTTGTATGTCTCTGCATGGCCTCTAAACTCATCTTTTCTGTTTCTGACTGGCAATTCCTTGTCTTTGTTTATTTGTTTGTTTGTGTCTTTGCAGGAAGTGCCCAGGCAATCTCCCCGAAGGAGCAGGCAGCTTACTTCGATGACTTCTAAATTAATTGATGGCATAAATGAATGGATGTATGGATGTAGTCGTGCATGAAGAGACAGAGAGAGAATGGATGAATGAGGGGAGGGGTTGTTGCATGCACTGTTGCATGTGCAATGCAATGCGTGAGTGAAGTAGGGAGGCCAGCTGTAGAGGGTTCGGATGGGAAAGGGGATCCGGGGTCTTACAGAAGATGAAGAGAGAATTAAGAAGAAAAGAAATTGATTGCAGGCGACTAACGCAGGGAGAGCTGGGATCGAGTTGGTTGGTGGGGGTTTAGGGGGAATAGCGGTTTCGAAGGGGGGGGAGGGTGATGGGCAGGCATCGAGTTCGTTCGAAGAAGTAAGAGCGTGCCCATGGGAGACGAAGAACGGGTTTGCAGTACCTCCTTATCCTTCCTGCCTTCTTGTCTCCCTGTTCGGTCTCCTGTGTCTGTCCGGTCTGAATTGAGGAAGAGAGAAGAGAGCTAGTCTGTGGAGTCTTCCACCGACTTGGTTGGTCCGTTCCGTTCATCTTGAATTTTTCTGGTCGTCAAGTGCTCTCTCATTGTTAGAACAATTTGGGCGGTCGGACGGAATGGCATTATCTCCCTGCTGCTGCTCTGTACATGAAAGAAAGAAGTAGAGATCTCGTCGTCAGTCGTGTCGTTTGTTTGACGTTCATTCTCCCCTTTCTCTCCTTCCCCTTGTCTTTCTCTTTGCATGTATGCACGTAATGAGGGTTTCTGTGGGGTTTTTGCTTGGTGGGGGGGAGGACTCGCATGTGTCTGTGTCATTGGGATTTTGCCTCTGTCTTCCCCGTGCAAAGAACACAAGGCAAGAAAGGAAGGCACGCATCCATCCATCCTTCAGCGTCTCCTTCAAATTTGAATCCAGGGGGCGGGCGGTTTGCAAGGGCATCAGGAAGGAGGGAAGCGAATGCAAGAAAGAGGGGACATGAAAACGGACTGGGACCTATGGGTATGATTGGTGGGAACAGGTGTCTCGTCGGGAATTTGCATGTGACCAGGTTGGCTTTGGGCAATCCGTCCCGAATCCGAACTTTTCCCCTCCCGCCTTCCCCCTCTCAATTTCGCCGCACTCAATAAGAAAACCGAAAACTTGAAGTCTCCAAGACCTTTAAATTATCCAGACACGCCCGCACACGAAAGGGGATGAAAGAAGAAATCAAATAAAAAAATGGTCACACACAAGAAGAAAAGAAAGCCAGGCTGGGGGGAGGAAAGCAAGGCATTTTGTGGCGCGGCAAGGCGCCGTCTGTCTGACCAATCGATGGATCGATGTGACCGAGCTAACCGAGCTAAATGGCCAACCCCCTGATCAGAGAGTCGGGTGGCACAGGTAAGGGACCTGATCGTTGGCTGATGGACAGGTGGCGAGGACTGAAGGGAAGGAACACCACACAGCTGCAGGCACTTCAAAACGAAACTCTTGTCCGTATGTGTCTCTTCCCTCTCTTCGTTTGATTTCTTCTTTCGCACTCTCCCCATTTCTGCTTCCTCAGGTAAGCCAGGCAGGTTCCAATGCAAGCTGGTTGTCTTCCGTCCTTCCTTCGATGAATTCAAACCTCCACTTCTTCCCTGCATGCGCCTCCCCTTTCATCTAATCGTTCTGCTCCGTCCTTCCACCTGACAGACAGAGAGGCCGCTGTGGTGATTTCATTCCAGCCACTAGGATGAAATAGATTCGAATGAAACAACCCAATGAACAAGACGGAGAGAAAAGGGGAAACAGGGAAAGCAAATGCATTGAAGGCTGCATGCGCAATCAGTGCGGACGGAATCTTTCCGTCGGCCCGCAGGGGTCTCTCTCAGGTGGCTCTCTCTCTCTCGCCTTTTCCGCTTGCCTGCCTTCTTGTGCCATTCATGGAATTCTTTTATCCATTCACCCGTTCCTTCACGCAACGCTGACTTATGGGGGGGCTGGAAGTGGGTGCATGCGGGTGCTGCGCAGACTCAGCGACACATCCAAGCAGGAGACGCGAGGATGAAGGGGTGGTTTGCTTGCTGGATTGGGTCTGATCGATTCGTTGTGCAGATCGAGTTAGGTGCCCGGGCTGGAAGGGGGAAGGAAGACATGCAGTTAGGTGCCGGGCTGGAAGGATGCAATCACACACACAACCATGCAGGCCCGAGAGGTTGGAAGAAAACATTTCGATTTCATCATCATCGCATCCATCCGAACAAGCAGAAAGCGGCAGAGAGGGGGGGGAGCGGCATTCAAACACACACGCAGTCACAGAAATCACTTAGAGACCGGCCGGCCGGTGGGTCGGTCTGGAATTTCATCGTCTTTCACATTAATTCTCATCGGTCGCTCAACCGATTGGGCCATTTCATCTTAAGTACGCTTCAATCAATGACACTGTGCGACTCTGCATGCGTGCGTGCATGACTGCGATGTCATTGCATGCACTGCACATGGTTTACAACCTCATTAATATGTATTTCTAATACAATTGCTTTGTCCCTTCTGTCCGGCCACCTTATGGCGTCCAGACAGAAGGTAAAGCGAGGACAAGAACCTAGAGAAGGTTAAGAGAAGGAACGTGAGCAACACTAACTTAGGCAATACTTTACAGAAGGTTTAGCTCTAGAGCGATCTGGGATTCCAATCAGCTAGGTTCATTCTATCATGCACGGTTTCTACTTATGCTTCTCTCTGTTTCAGACTCTCAAACTCCCGATCTATGCCAAACAGACATCAGACTCAAACGATGCTATCCGTTGCTCAAGTGACATGTTGCATGCTTGAATACAAAGGTCAGACTCGATTTCAACGACTTTGATCGACGCGCGCGACACGTACATGCATGCAAGTCGATTGCATATACACGCGGCGGCGGAGCATGGCGTTGGCACGCGGGCTCTCTCAGTTACGGCGCATGCGAAGGCTCAAAGGGTGGCGCTACAGGATAGGACTCCACAGATCCCCCCTGGCCACGGACAAGAAAATCGCGTCCTCGCGATCAATCAGACATATTCGAGCATGTGCAGAAAGGGAAAAAAGGCAAGCAAAACAACACGATCAACCAGACATAATGTAAACCCATACAACCAATAGAACACTTCAAAGCATGTAGTCGAAGGAATGAAATCCCGAGCGTCCTCGCACCATGACAGATGCAAGGAAGAGCAAATCAAGACAACAGACATCAACGAACGAATGGCTGTGAACGGTAGCCGGTTAGACCTATCGGAGGGAGACGCCTGGTAGTACACCGTCTGGCT
>JAHBMJ010000776.1:39805-112709 GCA_018398765.1 Chromera velia | reverse complement strand
CCCCCCCCCTTCATCAAGAGAAAGGTAAACAGGCGGAGGGTGGCGAATGAGCTGATCACCAACAGACAGACCACAACAGAGAAACTTCGGAGAGACAGAAAGAAGAGGGCAGGCTCCTTCAAAATGCAGAACAGAAGAGAGGAAAAGAGAGGGACGACTGTCCAGGCAAAAAAGGGGAGTGTGGAATAAAGCAGGGAACCTGTTTGACGAAGGAAACATTCAAGTGAAGAGGGGGAGAAGAGGAAGAAGGGAAAGAAACTTCCTCCCCTTCGCTATTGAAGATTGGACGAGGATCGATTGCGGTCTGTCTTCTCTCTTTTCTTCCCGCCTTCTTCTCCGCTTTAGGAACGGAATCAATGGAAAATTCTCTTTCCCTCCTTTTGAGTATTTTTCTCTCCGCCCTGTCAAGTCTAAATTTCTTTCCTCTCACCCAGTTGTCTCTGTCCGAAAGAGGTTTTTCAGTTTTTTTGCTTGCTTTCATGTGAGGATGAAGGACATTGAATGACACGTATGCAGGCAGGCAGGCAGTCTGGTCTGAGAGAAGCTCGATCGCTCAAATTGTCTGAATGGTTCGGGCCTGTTCCTGCATGGCTGGTGTTCTAGTTGCCTGCCTCCGGGTGGGTGGGTGTATGATTAGGATGGATGGGGGATGGCGGAAGAGTCGCGTTGAGGCGAGAGGAGGTCTGTGCGCATGCTGAATGGTTTGATTTGAATGTTTCGTTCAAGGCTCCTCAATTCCTCCTGCATGCACTGTTCCTTTGTGCATGCCTCCTAGATGCGTGCATGTGCATGTTTGCATGCTTCGAGTGTGCACATTGAATGAGGTCAAGAAAGAGTCTGATTTCATGTCATAAACCGTGCGTGAGTGCCTCGTATCGCTTTTTCAATCCATGCATGCACCTTGCCTTGATTTTCGTCCTGAAGTATCTGCAAGGTGCATGTGTGCAGCCAGTAGTCAATTGGAAGAGACTGTGTGGAAGAAGTATGCATCGTTTGGAATTAAGTCTTTCTCTTAGTCGTCGACCAGCTTTCTTTCCATTCGCTCAGGCACCCCGACGGTGTACGTGGAATGTATTTTTTCTTCCATCGTCTGAATTGCCTTCTTTCTTTCTTTCTTTCTTTCTTTCTTTGATTGACAGCCGAAGAATTGTCTTGGGGCTTGATCAGCAAGAAAATTGAGATGGATGCAGGGATAGCATTTTTCCTTTCTTCGTCCCTGCACTCTCGATCGATCCTAATAATTTATTTCTCTCTGACATCACCTCACTTAATTCGACGGCTCCATGCAGTCCTGCATGAGTCTGTCCCGTCAGATGGACTTGATTGCTTTGCAAAGTCCCATGTTTGGGTAGGAAGAAATGGATACAACTTTTTTCCTTTCCTTTTCTTTCTTTCTTTCGTTCCTTCCTGCCGTCCAATGCTCCTGCAAAAGAGTCGATCTGTATCCATGCTATTCGAAAAACAAAACACCTGCAGGTTTTTTTTCATATTCCTATCCAGCGGTTCTCCGATTTTTCTGTTCGGTCGATCCATCGGTGAGTCGGTCGATCGGTCGGTCAAACAATGATCATGCCTACTGAATTCGACCACTTTCTCACAGCAGGACTGACTTTCATTTGTTTACTTCTTTGCGTACACGTGGAGAAAGTGGAGACCTTTCTGGGGCCTGTCTTTCTTAATTCGAATTCGACTTTTTCAACTTCGGGTTTCAATTCATGCGCTCTCATTTGTGCAACAAGCAGAAATCCGGAAAGGACATGCCGATCGAGACTTGCCTTTCATTTCTCGGTAGAGGTTGGGTTCCTGTGCTTACGCATCTAAATGGGCTGATCGGGAGGTATTGCTTTGAGTCTTTTATGCGGAAGCGACCGCCGACAAGCGCATTGTATTTTTCTCCCAAAAAATGAATGATTGAGAAATTTGTGTTGTGTGTTCGCTTTAGTGAGCAATTGCGTTCTTTTCGCTCTCTGCACACGTCCCCCCTCCAATCTCTCTTCAAGCGTTCACCTTTGTTCGTAGTGACAAATGTTTTCGTACGTTGCAACATGTTGTTGAACACTACCGTCGTGCCAGTTCATGGTTCTTGTTGGACTTTGTTGTAAAGTGATTGCGTATATCAGAAGCTTGTAAAAGCATATCAGGCAGTCTAAAGAATGCAGTACTTAATACTAGGGCCGTAATTAGGCTTCACATCTGACATACTCAACCAACCTGTAGGCGTAGGCCATTTAAAAAAAAAGAAAAACCTAAAAAAAAAAAAATTGAAAAAACCTTCGAATAAAATTTATTTATAAAAATACCCTCCCTGCAAAAACTAAAAGAGGCTCAAACAATTTAAGACCGGTTTTGAGCTTCTAAAACCTCAATAAGTTTTTTTTTAATACTTACAGTTATTTACAAGAACTTTTTTTTTTACTCAATATATATCTTTAGCCTCTAGGTCTATATTTTCTTAGTTATTTCTTCTACTATTTCCCTAGACGCACCATTAAATCACTTATCACTTATATATATCAAATCATAATACAGCGCAACAGCTTTCAGTACGGCTTACAGACTTAAAGTACTAATATACACACTGTCAGCAGTCGAATTTTGTCGTCATTTTGTTTTCCATGGTCAGACTTCTCTTGATCAGATTCCGTCGTCAATCTTTTTCAAGTTGCATCTACTTGGGAAACCATGCATTCAGATTTTTCAACAACCGTTTCCATCCCTCCCCCCCCTTCACTTGAATTCGTCGGCATCGGTTTAAGGGCCCATGTTTCGGGCCCTGTTCCCGCCTCGTTCTCTCCCGCTTTGGGGCGTCTCCAAGCGTGTGCATGTGATTCGTTAGTACCGGTATTTCGTTGAGTAGTCCTTCGGGGAGATTACCAGACCGCGACCTGCAGGCAGAAGGCAGTCAGTCAGGCAGGCAGCAAGTGGAGAGGATGACGATTTGAAAAGCCTGGCAGGGCACACAGGAGGGATAAAGGTAGAGAGAGAGAGGGGGCCAACAAGCCTGTCACCGAGGAGCCACACGGCAGCTTTTCAGGCTGTAGTTCGGGGATTTGAGGAGACAGGTGAAAGAGGGATATTGTGTGTGCGAGAGAGACATGTGATGAGGCAGTTAAGCAGGAAGAACAGAGCAGCAAGAAGAGGGAAAGAAAGGAGGAAAGGAAAAAAGGGGGGAGAGGCCAGAGGATGGGGAGCACAGTACGAGGAAGTCGGTGAAATGGATTATCGGCAAAAGAGGCAAAGGCAAAAGACATGAACATGAAGGGCACCAAAAGCCACGAAGGAAAGAAGACGTCCAGAGGCACGCAGGGCAACCTGCAACTTTAAAACACGGCCTTTTTGCATCTCTTCAGCTGACCCACCTTTTCGTGCCCCTCTGTACAGACACTCGATGATGTCGATCAGCTCCTGTTTGTTGTTCATCGGCCAGTTGATCTTGTTGTTGTTCCCTGTGCCGAGATCGATCATCATGTGCTTGTTCCGGTAGAAAAACATCACCGTCACTGGATCGTACAGCTCGTACATCGTGTTGAAGTCTGGAACCTCATCAATGTCAACCTGCACAGAAAGAACGAGGGGAGAGAGAGTCAGGCACTTGGTACACTGCGGGGAGTGCTGACTTCACCGCGAGCAAAAACAAAGCGCAAGACCGTGACTAAATCAGAGGGAGCACAGCAAAGACACAGGTGTGCTGCAGGACGTCGCTCTATGGTGAGAAGAGGAGCAAGACAACTCACCAGGCAATTTGAGTTGATTCTCTGTGAAAACTTACCAGATAAATAACTGCCATGTTCTTGACGTCTTCCGCAATTTTGAAGAGAATTTCGTCCATCTGCATGCACTGAGGGTCGTAGTCGTGTCCAAATCTCATCACCACAAGACGTTCTTCTTCGGACAGGATGGCTTGGTCCTGCAGAGAAAGACGGAGAGGGAGAAGAAGAGGGCTTGTGCATGGGTCAATCTTCACAGGAAGGATTCGCTCTCAGCAACCAAAGACGGATGGACTGACCACTGCCCAGCCAGAGTGGAGGTGAGGAAGCATGTACGCCATCTTGACTTCAGCAGGGAAGAGGGCGAAGAATGGACGTAGAGAAACCAGAAGGAAGCGCGGCTTGGATGCCGCCTCTGCAGGTCAGTCTGCTACTCGATCCGAGAGACTGGAGTACAGGAGAACAACCGGACGTTGTAGAGCTGCGAAAAGACTGCTGATGGTGTTCTGGGAGAGGTGGGCACAAAACAGAGGGGGGATCTGACGGAGTGCACGTCAATGACATGAAACCATGATGAAACTTTGCAGCAGAAGCTGAAACTTGTGGTTTGCGCGGTCAGAAAGGGCATGCACGTACGTTCGAATTTCGGCCTTCCATGCAGGCGTCTACTTTTGGTCGGGCCCTGCTTCAGTCACTGGGCCATCACCCCGGCCGCTTTTCATCGAATCGCACATGCAGATTTTTATCCACTGCATGCGTGCGGCAGGGGCGACCGCCCGAATTGGTTTGCACTGCATGATCGAGCCCTCCTGCAGCCAGAGCAAGCTGTTCTGAATGTGTTCCCTTCATGCATTGTGGTGGTTTGGAATCCCTCCTGCTTTCAACTGAATCAATCATTGATTGGAGTTAGATTTTCGAACAGAAAGCAGACGCTCGAAGAATTTGGTTCCCGACTGAAGTGAATCCGAATCTCTACCGACAACCTATACAAGACAAGAGGAGCAAGCCCGGCCTGCTCTGCCCTGCCACTCACCCGACTTCAGGTGGATTACAGTGGAAAAATGGGTAACCGCACAAGCACTAGAGAGGTTTGTACTTTCCCTTCTCCCGTTCTTCGTTTCCGTGGCTTTTTTGAAAGACCACTGCATGTCGTTCTATTCTTGTGCTTGCAGGAAAAGACACAGCCCAAGTATGAGCAGTTGATGCTCAGGCAGGAACGGAACCTGCGAAGGTTCCTTCCCGAAGGCAAAGAGGCTCACCAATTTACATTCACGCACAAAGACCCAAGTCAGTGGTGAAAGCAGTCCGTCATCACCTCCAAAATTTCAAATGGATATGTGCGCATTGTTGTGTATGAAGGTCAGACAAAATTAACAGACCCGGTCGAAACATTCAAACCATTCGGCCCACCTAATTGCAGAATGTCACTCATAGGCAAAACGTCTTTTCGTTAGGGAGTACGACATCAAGATTTGAATATCCGATGCAACCGTCCGTCCGTTCGTGACCCAGACACATGCACAACGCTGTATATATTCTGTCCGCACAACCAACCCTGCATACATGCATGCAGCTGACTTGGTGGACGCTCAGTACAGACGGAAAGACGGGGGGCTGGCTAAGATACCGCTACCAGATGATCCTGACCCTGGGTTTTTCGACACACTCGAGCCGTGCATCCCGTGTGCGGGTCGCGGCCGGATTGACATCCATGACGTGGCACACAAGCACCGGGGGGTGATGCGTGCTGCTGAGACGGTTGGTGAGGCGATGGTGATGATGAAAGATTTCGAGAAAGAACTCTCGCACGCGCACCAGATGGAGTTGGAGAAATCACAGAAGAAGAAGCACCCCTGGACTGACTTTATGTGGTTGAGGGATGTGATGGGAGTGAACAGACTGGAGAGAACCAGGGGCAGAAAGGAAATCGTGAAGGGGTACGAGGACCGTCTGCCGAATCTGGTGGATTTTGAAGTGCACTTGAATAAACGGACCGTTGTCGGATCGGTCAATGAACACGTCAGTCAATCTGCCTGCCTGCCTGCCTGCCTGTCTGTCTGTCTGTTTCTCTGTCCAGTATGGAAGGATAGAGTGCTGAGTCTGTGAAGATGAAATGTCTCGACGAGGTAGACAAATTGATGAACGGGTGTGGATGCGCAAAACTGCCCCTTCTCTCATCAATTCATTCATTACTTAGTCTCATCCCCTTGTTGGAGGATTGATATCAGCATGTAGCATCATGTAGCTTCCTCCCCTTGTTGGAGCATTGATATGTATTGATATCAGCATGTTCAAAATGGACTGACTCGTGACTGGACATTGGCATAAACTTATCGCTATACGTGTGTGTTTGTGTGTGTGTGTGTGTGTGTGTGTGTGTGTGTGTGTGTGTGTGTGTGTGATCCTCTTGCAGGCGCATGCAAAAGTTCTGATGGGCCCTGCGAGACCCTCCAAGGCGGAATTTCCCGCACCCGCCTGCGAGTTTTTTATCATTTACTCCAAAGGTGGGTCCCTTTCTTGGCCCAAGTGTGTGTTGCCTGGGGGCATGCTTGCGAGCTCCCTGTCTGCCAGTCTGCTGATGCTCTTACAGCGTGTCCGTCTGTTCTTTTGTCTGTCTGCCGCAGCCTCTCTTCCATCTCTGCGTACTCTCACCAATGCGTCACGCTCCGCAAACTCTGTGTGGCATGGGCGGGGGGGACGAAGTGTGCGTGCATGCGTGCGTGTATGTGCGTGCGTGTGTGTGTGTGTGTGTGCGTGTGTGTGTGTGTGTGTGTGTGTGTGTGTGTGTGTGTGTGCGTGTGTGTGTGTGTGTGTGAGAGAGAGAGAGAGAGAGAGTGAGAGAGTATGTGGGAACATCCTTGTGTGTCTTTTGTACATGCGTATACGTGTGTTGATACTGTATCTGTGCGTGTGCAGAGGAGCACGACGAAGCCGAGCTAAATGAGAGGCTCCAGAATTTCGTCGACGACGACGCCTGCTCCGTCACGCCCGCAACGTCCGAGGACGACGATGTCCACCCGCAGTCGAGGAGGAAGGACGAGGACCCAAAACTGAACAACAACGCAGAGTTCGAAAAGGAGAAAAATGACAAGAGGAAGAGGACACCAATCGACCCAGCAGGAGACTTTTCTTTGGAGCTCGACGAGAATCTCCGACCGTTCATCGAGCATCAGAGAAGAATCAAAGCGGAGGAAGAAAGGAGGAAGGAGAGAAAAGTCGGAGGAAGGTTCTTGACGGAGAAGGAGAAAAGACGGTTGAGGAGACGGCGAAGAAAGAGACAGGCAATTGCAGCGGACCCCCGCAGAAACTTATCTTCTTCTTCTTCTCCTACAAGTTCAGCACGAGAAGAGGATGCGGATGAGGAAAATTTGAGGCCCCAGCAGATCATTGCAAGGGCCCGCCTAGCAGAGCAGATGATCGCTGAAGGCCTCATCAAGGGAGGTTCTCAAAGACGCCCCCCTGACTCTAAGCAGAAGGGCCCGTCCTCTCTGAGGGACACTCAGGGTCTTGCTGCATCTGTTGCAAATGCAAATCCAGTGCCAAGCGCTGCACCGTCAAACGACCGCACCCCCTTTCCCGAAGCCGCACAACAGTCTTTCGGGGACCCCGACGAGCCCCCCTCAGGACCGGATGAGGTCGAGTCTGCCCCAAGTACCGTCAAGTATCTGGGTCAGAGGGCGCCCCCACCCTCCGAGAGGGACCCAGACCGCGATCTGCTTCCCTCGTCTGTCTCTGTTCAATCTGCACGCTCCGCAGGTGCCAAGCTTCACGGCTCCTCGCTGCCTTCTTCATCTATTTATCCTCATGGAGGACCCCTCAGCACATCTTCAGACCCCGTCAGCTACAGATTGCAAGGTCACCACGAGTTGTCCCTCACAGCCGAAGATGACACCCATACACGGGATCACCCGAGATCTGTTTTTGACCCCCCTCTGCAAAGAGATTTGAAAGCCTCAGCAAATCTCTCCAGTTCCCACCCTCCCAGAGTAATCGAAGAACAGAGGGAGAAAGCCCCAAAACTCAATAAATCCAGCCCCGCAGGGAGAGGAATAGATCCCCCTCTCTTTGCACCCTCAGCCGCAGCTCCAGTTGCTCTAGTGGAT
This sequence comes from Chromera velia, assembly GCA_018398765.1. Lineage (NCBI taxonomy): Eukaryota > Chromeraceae > Chromera > Chromera velia. Next base: position 104,899 of record JAHBMJ010000776.1, on the reverse strand, counting down.
GCACAGAAGAAGCAAAGGGACACACCAAAGCCAGTCGTACAGCTCCATGCAGCAGGCAACTTGTCTGACAGAGAGGAGGACAGTAGTGACAACGAGCCCTTCAAGTCCCCCAGGGAGGTTGCAGACCCTGCAGAGTCTTCGTTTTCGTCTGCTGATCAATGCTTTTCTCTTCCTCCGAAAGAAGAAAAGGGAGACGCAAGAGATCCTGCTGATCCACACTCAAGTCCTGCCGCCGCAAAAAGCGACCCCCTCGTTCCACCCCTCCCTGCATCTAATAGTGACCCGGCAGCAGCCTCCAGCATCCCCAGTCCTGTCTCAAATGAGAACGCGACTGCCAAGGACGGAGCAGTCAAATCGGATCCTGAGGTCACGCCAAGGAGGGAAGGGGGGAATCAGGAAAGAAGGCAAAGCCAGAGCGATTCTTCTTCTTCACACAAAGAAGACTCCCTGTCTCTTTTGTCCCCTCCTCCAAAGTCTGTTCACCCTCAGAACAACCAAGAAGAACAGGGGATGGATCCGACGTCGAATCTCTCTCCTGCCTGCCCCCAGCCCCCCCCTTTCGCAGAGCTCTCAAGCCCTCCTGAAGGGCAGGGTGAAGCAAACGGCCTGAATGGCCCAGAAGCTCCGAGAGAGACGGACCCTAGCACAGCGCTGCATCTCCCGAATTCTCCCCCCCCAGTTGCAGCCCCAGCAGGCGATTCCCCGTGTTCGTCTGTCGAATCCGAGGAGAACAGCGGAGAGCTCGACTCTCCGAGAAAGACTCTCCTCCTAGGGTCTAAGGGCAGCCGTCGCACCTCTATGCTCGGCTCCAATGCTGCCTTTTTCCTGGGCAGCTTCACAGGCAGTCTGCAAGACAGCCAGCTGAGTGTGGCTTCGGTTGGGGACAGCCCTGCTAATCTCCCCGAAGACCTCCTTGGAGACTTTGACGAACTTCTAGGAAGCCGTTTGATCGAGGCTGAGATTTTTGAAGTCGACGTAGACGACCTGTGGCCGCCTGGTCAACAGACTTGCTCCCCTTTGAACAAGGAAGGTGCCCTTGTCTGCGCCCTTCGGTTCGCAGGAGGGGGTCACTTTCAAAGGACCGATTGGGTTGGGTCTCATTTCCAAAAGCGTCTGGCGGAATTGTCTTGGATAGGCCGATCTGAGGTCGAGAAAGATAAGACAGACGAGATCGTTGTGAACGTCGGAAAGCCAAAAGCCCGAATTATGCCCGAAAAGAAAAAAGACGAAAAGGGGAACGACAAGAAGAAACAGGAGCCCCTTCCACCTATGCCTTTAGAGGAACTTCTCTCCTATGCGCGTGCCTGTGAGAATGGACAGGTCCAGAAACTTCTCAAATTGGCCAGAGGGACAGATCTGAGGTGTGACAGAAGATTTGAGGAGAAGGAACTGCTGATCAAGACTGCAAGAAGACACGAAGTCGTCTTTAAGAAGTTTGTCAACGTGCTCGCACAGGTAAGTAAGCTAGAAAGGAGGCGATCGATCGATCAGCCTTTGTTTTTTTGTTTTCAATCTGTCCAGAGCAGGAATCGAATGAATGTAGGAAAACAGGAAGTTGAGAGCTACAGCGTTGAGAATGAGATGTTGCGAGGATAAATCAGGGACTGCTTCCATACTCTCTCTTTTGGTCTACTGTTCTTTCCATTTTTCTTTTTTCACAGACGAGGTTGTCATACAGCCCCTTTCTCTGCATATGTGTGTTTGTACATGTATACGTAGACAGATGCATCCAGTCGATCGATATCTTATTATTCAGTCACTCCTTAGCGCTTCCTTTCGAGGTCTCCTCGCTCTCGCGATGTAGCTCAGGTCCACTTTCCCACTCTTTGCTTTGTGGTGTGGATGATTCGTCTGCAGCGCTACTTTCCTGAACACGTCGGGTGGTCCTTTGTGGGAGATGTCGTCAAGTTTGCCCGGCACAACCGCATGGCCTACCCCTACCCCCACGCCTCCTTCCGCCAATGGTCTGCCACTCCCGAGTGGGCCTTCCACAGACCCTACAGGGCAGTGAACCCTTGCGTTGAGACAGAGACCCAAGAAGCCAAGAGTCGAGTGAAGAAGTCGGCAGAGAAGGAAGACAAGGAAATCGAGAGAAAGCAGAAAAAAGCGGAAGAAAAAAGAACAGAAGAGATGCATGCTCGGATGAGAGGTCTCCCTGCAGGCACGAAGTCACCCACACCCATTGCCCTCCTGTACAAATTAGACTATCAGATCATGAAACCAGGGGGCATTGTCCACCCCGCAGAGTGCCTCAATCCTCCCCCCCCAGAACCTGAGAACCCTGCGCCTGTGTTGGCCCTGGAAGATTTCCTCTCTGCCCCTGCTCCCGCGGAAGCGCAGAAGAAATCTGAGGAGACGGCAGGCGACAGGGGAACTTTAGAGATTCGACACAGTTCCGACAAGACTTACGTGACTGTGGAGGAAGGCAGAGGCTCGACTGGATCTGCAGTCGGGTGGGTAGACCTCCAGGAGCCTCAGATGGGAGAGATGGAGGAGCCAAGTGATGCCACCAGTAGCAGCTCTAGTCACAGTAGCAGTGACAGTCTCGGCAGCTCCTCTGAAGGAGGATCGCGAAGATCTTCGGGGTTGGTGGGGGAGCGTTCCCCTCCTGTGTCCTTCTCTCCCCACCCACCGATAGAGTCCCCTGTGCAAATTCGACCTGAGTTGCGAGACATGGGACTCAACCTTGCGCCCCCTTCCTTGTTTGCTAAGCAGAAAGAGATGGATGGAAAGGTGGGGGTCAGGTATGAACAGAGCTCGGATCCCCGCGGTGTGTATTCCTCCACAGCCCCAGGTTCCCCCCAGGTTTCACCCACAAGTGCCCTCAAAAGCCCTGGACGCTCCCCGTCCCCGAGGAGGATGCGAAGTGTGCTGTTTGCCTCAAAGCGACAAGAGCACGAGTATGAAGAGACTCTGGAAGAGCGAAAGGAGAAACAAACAAGAGGGGGAGGGGGTGGCAGAACAAACAGGAGTGCTTCCAATCTCTGGCAAACGGCTGCTTCGTTGGCATTCCACAGCGCGATCGAGGAAGAGCCCACCAACATCCCCACCAATTCCCAAATCGAGAAGACAGTCAAGAGGAGGAGGGTGAAAAGAATCTTCTATCAACCTTTCGACGATCCTTTCGGTAACAGGTCGGACAGCCCTCAGTGCACATACCCAAGAGGACCTCCATCTTTCCATCTGCCCATTCTCTCCTACACCTCTACATCAATTCTTAATTCCGCGGATCTATCTATTCAGTGGCCGTCTTCCCTTCTTTCCCCTGCTTTTCTGCATGTAGCCGCCTGCACGACAACGAGTATACTCTTGTGCATGTCCACTCCCATAGCCCCCCAATCCTTCCCTCCCTCCATCTAACGGCACGATGTACGGCTTGACGCTGATTGATGGCTGCTGCCTGCTGCAGGTACATGTTCTGGATCCATTTGGACCACAAGGGAAGGGACCAGCTGGACGGGGAGGCCCGGCAGAAGTGGATTCAGAGAAGAGAGATGAGCACGGGGGAGAAGTGGATTGAGATCACAGAGGAAGAACTCACAGAGATCTACGCCAACGCGCTGATGAGGAGGAAAGAGAGAATGAGAAGCCGTCTAGCGTCCTCACCTAGAGCGGAAGGATGCGAAGTTTTCAGAAGGGTGCGCTTGTCTCTTCGTCTGTCTATCCATCTGTCTGTCTGTCTGTCTGTCTGTGTTTTTCTTCTGTGCCTCCGTGCTGTACGTCTCTTTGAAAATTTATTTGTCTTTCTGCCATGACTGTAGCTTGCGTCTGAAGGACATAGACGGAGAGAGAAAGAGAGAGAGAGAGAGACAGTGCGTGCGTGTGTCACCACACAGTCGATACCGCCGTTGCGTTTTGTCTGCCTGCCTGCAGCGATGCATTCGTCGAAGAGACCTGAAGCAGATGGAGATCTTCTTTCTGCCTGTCACGGAAGAGGGCCTCAGAACAAACCCTCTCCTCGGGCCTCAGTATGGCATGACAATGAGGGAATGCTTCTGGCTCAGAAAGCTGGTACGTCAGTGGGGCAGCTGCCTAGCCAACATGTCACTTATTCACAAATAGTTAGGCACCCTCTCCCCCACTTCTTGTAGGATCCAGGAAACGGAGACACATGTGGGCCTTTTCTTGACCTCTGGTCATCGACATGTGGAAGGAAAACAAAACTGGTCCCCTCCTTCAGGTCATTTGAGTGAAGTTTCGAAGGAACTCCGCACATACACAAAGATTTTTTTTCTCTCTCCTTGCAGCATGACATGTACGACGACACCCACACAGAGTCGATCATCGAACAGGCCGCCTGCTGGGACGCATTCGACAAAGATTGGGACTCCTGCGAGAAGAGATGCCCCCCCGGACTCTACTACGTTAGAGAGTCAGTCTGTCTGTCTGTCGGTCGGTCTGATGCATCTTGCCAATTAGCTCAGTTCCTCCCTCCCTCTGTGTCTCTCTGAGACACACACACTGCCATATAAAGAGAAGGTAGAACACGTACGGCAATCTCTCTCGCATTGCCCAGCATCCTCCCCCATTCGGCAGAAAGTCTTCAGGAGATACAATGAGAACAACATGTCTTTTGTGCCCTTCTGCTCTTTTGTGTCTTTCTGCGGATTGGTCGCCGAATTGAAACAGACGAGACGAGTGTGCTTGACCGTCATCATAGGCTCAAACTCTCAATCTTGTTCGATGATATTGAAGTCTCCTCAGTCAATCTCCATTCCTCATACACACTCCTCCCTCCCTCCCTCCCTCCCTCCCTCCCTGCCTGATTTCAGACGAATGAAGGGCCCCTTCCTCGACCGCGTGATCGAGGCGAGACCTGTGGACTATGACGGGCCGAACATGCAGATCGAGAGCGAGGTAGGTCAGTTGGTCGGGTGGGAGGTTGGGAGTAACACGGATCGCGATGTGAGAACCTGCGGGGTAAGAGGGCAAACTGCATTAATTTATTTCTGTTTTGTCTCCCCCTTATTCGGCTGTGCACTACTGGAGCAGGTTCCAAACATTCTCTTCCATGGAGCACCTCACAAAACCCATTCACACAATGGACACCTGACGCGAATCTGAAATTACATTTGCAGGTGGCAATCTTCATCAAACAAATGCTCGATGCCTTGGTGCACTTGCGAAGAATTCGGCTCCTTCACAGGTTTGCGACCTCTTTCCTTTCGTTTCCTCTTAATTCTGAAGTTTTGTTCTCCGGGCGGACGGACTCCTTAATTTGTTTTGCAGTTTTCAGGACTTTGCATTTTTTCACTCAACTCCACATAAGCAATCTAGACCTCCCCGTTCTCCCACAAGAAAGCCAAGCAACGATTCAGTCGGAAGGCAATCGTGAAGAGGGACAGAGTGATAGTAGCTGTTGGAATCTAGAGAACAGCACTTTGATTTTCCGCTCTCGAGCTGAAAGTAAACTGAGGAAACTTTCCTCTGTGTTCCTCCCCTTTTGTTCATTTCTGTTTTCTTTCTTTCTGGATTTACTTTTCGGATGCCATGTGGGACCTTCCCTTCTTTCCTCTGTTAATTGTTGCAGAGGCCTGTGGCTTGACAGCTTCCAATTTCAGGAACTTCCTGGGAAGGACTTTATGCTCAAGGTGAGGAGCTGAGTGAGTGCATCTATCGCTTCACTTACTTCTCCCCCGACACGCTGATCAACACGTGTCTTCCTTGCTCTCGCAGAACCCGGTGCTGAGTCAATGATACAATGAACGCCATGAATGGAATGACGTGATTGCAGCTGGTGCATCTCCACACGGTGATCCAAGTCGACCTCCCGACCTGGCTTCCCGAGAGAGAGCCGTACACCTACGACGAATCGGGGAAGAATCCGAAGAGAAAGATCCCCAAGCAAAACCTGACCTTCACCTGGAGAGGGAAACGGGGAACCTACTTCCAGAGAAAGCAGAAATTGCACCGTATTTATGAAAATCCCACCAGCAGGATGTGCTTCTTCGACCACGAATTGTGGAACGACGAAGACTATCACTTTAATTCAGAATTGCCGGTGGGTACGTCCAGATAGAGCAATTCAGATTAGAGAGAAAGAAGCGTTGCCGAGCTTATGTGCCTTCGGTTTATTTCGATCGCATTCCATGTGCCAGGTTTAGATACAGCCTTGAATAGAATTCAGAACTTTCATTCATACGTGTGACATTGAAGGGGGAAGTCTACGTCGTGACTGCAGAAATAAATACTTGCAAGCGTGCCGCCTGACTGCGGTACACCGACTTATGCGTGACAAAGCGCTGATAAACGATGTGAGAGACGAGAAGGCTGATGTTTTTTTTTCCTTTCGGGGTCAATACCATTCTTTGCTTCCTCGCTGCCGATCTTCAAACAAACGCCCATCCATGCATGCAGATGCATCACTGGGCCCCCGAAAATTTCCACGGGAAGGCGCTTCCGTCGAGTGACGTGTGGTCTATCGGTGAGTAAAGTGGGGGTCCAGTCAGCAAACGGTGCGTGTCGCACTGGACTATTTTCCACTTCGAGCGTTTTCCCTTTACTTGATCTTCGGGAGCAGAGAGTAATTCTCGCCAACCTTTTGTCAGCCCCCGCCCCCGGTGTGTATGTGGAGTCGTCCTGGCGTTCATTTTCTGTTTTATCTCCGATACGAGTGAGTGAGTTTGCCTGCAGGGGTCATGGCCTACTACATGATCACTCGGCAGATGCCCTTCGGAGACGAAATGGAGGACCCCCTGACTCTGTACACCCGGGTGCAAAAGGGGGCAAGCTACATGGCAGAGAGCAAGAGGGGACTCCAGTACTGGAGAAACATGACAAGTGAGCTCCGTTTTGTATTCTTCTATGCTTTGATTGAGCTTGAAGTGAAGGACTTGGATCGATCAATAAAGCTTCTCTTTTGTCTCCACGCATTATGGACTGGTCTCATAGAGGCTCTTTCTTTTTCTTTCTTTTAATCTGCTCTTCCGTTCTCCCACTGCCGGACAGGCAGGCAGGCAGGATGATTGACTGACCCACTCAGTGGATTTGATACACATCTTTGGCACAGACCTTTCTTCATTCGTGTACGTTTTTCATTCTCTCCTGTTTGCCCCTCCTTGCGTGAACTCCAGCCCCTGTTCAAGACTTTATCGAGAAGTGCCTCGACCCTGACCCCTTCACAAGGTGGAGCGCTGAGGATGTCAGTCAGTCAGTGAGTGAACGAGCTAGACCTGGCCTTTCTTTCTTTCTTTCTCTCTCTCTCTCTCTCTCTCTCTCTCTCTTTCTTTCAACGCTTCATCCCTCTCTGAGTCAAAATTTTCCGTTTCGTCTCCTGTCCTTTGAAGCTCTTTGTGGTTCTGTTTCTCCCGTTGCTCACGGGAACCTGTCGATCGAATTCTGTCAACATTCTCGGATCACTCACTGCCTAGCAGGATCAAGCAAGCCCCCCCTAGTTCATTCATTGTGTGGCCGGTGTTCTCGGACCCGCGGGTTGATTGCAGGCTGCCTCTCACGAGTGGCTGAACTCCCCCTTCCTGGACATGTACGCCCCCGACCTGACGGTCAAGTATAGACACCTGTTCCCTCTCTTCTACGGGAACGAGTACTTTGATTCTTACATGATCAAGGACATGACCAACAGACACTCAGGACAGTACATCTGCGGTCCTGTTGACTACCATTGAGAATAATCGGAGGTTCAAGTTTTTCTTTTGAAGGAAATAGAAACGCGATGCAGTGTTTAATCTTCATGGATGACAACTACATTGCGAGCTAAATTGCGATTTCAATTGCAAAAGGCCTGGGTTCTTTCAGTCATTGACATTACGTCACCCCTCTTTCGATATATGCGGGTCACGGCTATAGAGTCACGGTTTTTTATCGGTAAAAAAATCTACAGTTCTCCATTTGATGCTAAATTTAATGCTTCCAGTTTTAAGTTTTGAATGATGATAAACATAAACTGAGGTTAAATTATAAGACTTTTCAATAGTAGTGATATCGGTTCTACTATATACAGATAGCATAGCCTGAGTTTCTATATTATACTATTGCTTTGAAGATATCATCATATCAACAGTCACTGGCATATGATAGTAGTATTAGAGACATTGTTTGCTACATGTGTTATCGATCTATTTGAAACTTTAAGTTCGATCAATTAAGTTGAATTTAGATTTTGGTTTATACATAAGATATTAAATTAAATTCGCTGTCATGTTGCTCCTATTTTTACTGTTTGATATTTTTTAGTTTTTTACTAAATCTATAAAAACCTCTATAAAAACCTACTAGCTAATAAGACAAATTGTAATTTAAGTGTAATTTTAATGAATAGAAGTGTTTAATTCTAGGTTTAATTCAATATTTGTTTTATCTTTACTTTATTTTTGACTGCATGTTAGTAGTTTTTACAAATTGGGAAACAAAATTCAGAAATGCATCATTAACTACTAGTAGATCATTAAAGTTCTTTATTATATTATACCCAATACACACCTGTCATACCATACTTAAACATTTTATTTTATACAATTAGCTGATTTATTGGACTTTGTCTTCAAAATCAAACTTGAATTTGGCCATTGAATTAGTATTGTTGCAATGACTCGGATCTGCAGCTAACAACTATACCACTAAAGGGAGGCTGTGTTTGACTTGTACTATCTATTGAAAACTTTATGTTTGCTCTGGCCTGTTATTTCTCTAGTTATTTCTGGTCTTTGACTGTCATTTTCTCTTGTGGTACTTACAATGTGGTTGGACTCCGTTTCAAACGAAATTCTGCAGGACACTCCACCGGGAGCCGACATGTGAGATCTTAATTGCAAGAAAGACGTTTTGAAACTTTTGTCTTTGTCCCTTTGTTCCTGACATGCTCACGTGACTGTAAGCAGGAAGGAGAGGTCCGTCTTCACTGGTTTGTTTTGCCCCTGCAATTGTAACTTTGGTTGATTGGCACAATTTTCTCTTTCTTCCACACTGGTCCCTTCCCATGTACTCGATTGAATGCAGGCACTAAGGAAGAAAAGAAAACAAACATTTGTCAATCATTGGTAAGGATCAACCACACCTCCCTGATACACCTGCCCTCCTGGGGGGTAAGCCTGTTGCGCCAACATCGGGCACGCCCCCCCCTGACAATCTCCCCCCATGGGCATCGGTGCGGCCTGCTGAGGAAGGAGGAATGTGAAGGGGACAGTGGTCTGCATGGGCGTCCCATCCGGGAAGAAGTTCTGTGCGAAGACGGAGAAGTTAAACTTCCAGGACCCAGACTCCCCTTGGGCAGTCCAGCCTGAAGTGTCCACCTTACCCTTGATCTGCAGACAAAGAGAGAGAGAGAGAGAGAGAGAGAAGGAAAGAAAGAAAGAAAGAAAGAAAGAAAGAAAGAAAGAAAGACACAGACTGACAGACAGACACACACACACACACACACACACGCACACACACACGCACACACACACACACACACACAGAGAGAGAGAGAGAGAGAGAGAGAGAGACGAGGGGAGACGAGACAAAATGGCATCAGAAGGGTCGTCGACGAAAGTATTTAAGAAATGACTTTAAGCAATTTCACTCTCGCGCACCCCTGCACTCCGTCAGCATCACTCATGTTTGAACAAATGAACACATGCACCCATTCATTCAAATACGGGGGGATAATCCGGACACTGACAACTGAACAGCGCTGCTTGCCCAATCGCCCACCCATGCATTCACACTCCCTCTTGAACAAACAGCTCTCTGTCTCTGTCTCTCTCTCTGTCTCTGTCTCTCTCTCTCTCTCTCTCTCTCTCTCTCTCTCTCGTGTGAGTGCGAGTGTGAGTGTGCGCGCGAATGTACATTCGAATGTGTGAGTGTGTGTGTGTGTGTGTGTGTCGGAACTAGCTAAAACGACTGACCGCAACTTGACTGTTTTGATCCCCGTATGTCCAGATGTCGGACACAAGAATATGGGAGGATGTACCGAGATAACCCAAGGGAGTTGGTTTCGCCCTTCCAGCGAAATTGTGATGGACCTGTTTACCATTGTACGCACAGGACAAAACAGCCGTAAAGTCCATCGACGACCCGACGCCAGCTCTCAAATCCACCGGGTTGACTCTCACTTGTGCATCGCAAATGGATCCAGGACTGACGGGGGGTGCGGGAGCTGAGGGGGCCGTTGGAGCACTTGGTGCGACGGGGGTAGCAGGGGCTTTTCCGGCTGCTTCTGTTTCTTGGCACTGCATCACCTTCTTCTTGGCATTGTAGTCGCATTTGAATGTTGACAAGGTCTTCTTGCGGCTGCTGTCCGCATACAGCCAGTAAGTACCCGGGCCGTCCTTCGCTGCCGATCCTTCGTGCACGACGAACGGCTTCGGATAGTTGACGCCCATAAATTTGTTGGCGTATGCCTGGGGATTCTTTGGGTCGGGCGTTTTGTAGAGTTTTTCTTGTTCCTCGTTGATCACCCAGAAGTGCTTGATGCTCTCCAGAGAAATGTCGGAAGAACCAGGGACAAGAAAAACGGGGTACAGACCGTTGGGAAGACGGTCTCCGATGACCATACGGAGATCCTTCTCGTAGTTCTCAGCAGGGAATCCGGGAATGGGCAGACAGGCCTCCACGGGCTCCGTCTGGAGCATACACCCCCTGCATACCGGGCATTTTTTTCAATTTTTCAAAAGGGAAAATTAATATGCGGAGAGAAACATGTTGACAGGACACTTGGATAGATTTGCATGCAGGCAACAGGGGCAAAGCAACCGACTCCAATTCGAGGTTCCTGCATGAGATTTTTCACTTCGCTTGAAGCTCTCGATTCTTCACTGCATGTTTTTTGAAAATTAGACAGCCTCATCCGTATGAAAGCAACACAGATCAAACAAATGGAAATTTAACCGACCACTTTCTGTAGCATTTCTCATTTTTGGCAAATTCCCTGCACCGAGATTGCGTCCACTGATCAGCCACCTTCTTGCACCCGAACCACTTGGCAGGGTCGTAGTCGTACCCGAACGTCCCGATATTGAAAAAGAAGTGCTTGACTGTCGCAATACTTTCCTCAATAGAGGTCGCATCGGATGGGCATGTGTCCTTCGAGCAGCACCGAGGGTGAGGTTCGATTTCCTCGTACTTGTCCTTGTACTTCCAGTCGATGTGCTGTGCTTCGCCCTCACTTGCGTCGCCCTCACTCGCATACAGCCGCATGGCCCGAGCAGTCCAGGCTGCACAGCAGCACAAGACAAGACTGAGTCGCATCTTGATCCTCGGTCTCTCGATCGATTCTGTCGGACTTCTCCCTTCAAGGCGCCACCGATTCTTTGCTCTCCTACCTCAGCAAAGAAGCGATGAGTCGTACAAAGAGAAGAAAAAACGAGCAATGAGCACAGAGTCTGTCTATGTCATTCATGCAATTGCTTCTTGGCCAGTACGTGATCGATACTGTTCGTTTCGATCTATATATGGTGAACTCTATATATATTCTTTTTGCCGATCAATATATCGAATTTATATATCGAATTCGATATATATATATATATATATATATATATATATAATTTAAATTTGGAATGCATGCATGCATGTGCAGAGACGGCAGAAAATAAAAATGTATATTTAATTTTTTTAAATGTACGTATATAGCGAACGTGATGTTCAGATTTCGAGTTCGCACTCACATGCACGTATGGGGGCACTTAACATGAAGTTGTTTGCCGCGAAATTTGCGGGTTATAGGTGTTATGTGGACGGGGTGGTGCGGGCATCTCGGGTAGCCGCGGGGGCCCCTCGGACAGAAATCCCAATATCCTATCTAATTATCTTATCCTACCATATTCTTAATAATGATTGAAGGTTTGGTACACATGTCATATCCCTACCGCATCTCTATATATGAGGAGCAGATCTAGTTTACTTTGTTTCAACAAAAACTAACAAAAACCCAGAACATCAATGCTATACTATGCTCTGACTGCGTACAAACGTTTAGTAATGTCTATTCACATTCACTGTACAAGACCACAGAACTTACACTTGTGACATATCAGATCACTTTTTAATAGTTTATAAGCTTACATCAATTCTTTGAATAAAATATTATACAAAGGTAAATGATTAATTTCAAATTATGGGTAGATAAAATCCTTAAAATTTAGGATGACAATCTGAGACTGAAACTTTGAGAGAGAGAGAGAGAGAGAGAGAGAGAGAGAGAGAGGGAGAGGGAGAGGGAGAGGGAGAGGGAGAGGGAGGGAGAGAGGGAGGGAGAGAAAGAGAAAGACAGAGAAAGAGAGAGAGGGGGGGGAGAGACAGAGAGAGACATACACGCACACGCAAACACACACACACACACACACACACACACACACACGGCAATCGTTTTTTGATACCTAAGATGCATATGTTATGAATTCCTATCTAAATTCTTGCAGGTACTGTCCTTTTTGAAAGTTCACCAGTTTAGATATGCTGCGCAGGAATGCATCGAGAGGGATGAGAGCAAACATTCTTCAACATATGTGAGACTTGTGGCAGTGGATGTATGAAGAGCCTTGCTCCTTCAATCTGCCCTGCAGGCTGCATGTCTCGGATCGACTTATTGGCAGCAGAGGGGGAATCCATTTATCAAAGAAACGGATCTGTCTGCTCATTCCTCAAGCGTTTGTTCTTCCGCCCGCCTCTGCGCACCCATTGATCGAGCGCTTCTGACGGACAGGCTGCCGATGCTCTTCGCCTTCCTTGCATACAACAAGGAACGGAATGTGTCGGGCATTTGAATGAATGAAAGGGTGAATGCGTAGAAAGAGATTTGTCAGAGGGTGTTTTTGAATGTCTCAGAGACCCAGAGAGACCTTCCTCTGCCCCACTCCCTTTCCTTTCTTGTCGAAACCAAGCGATGCAAAAGCTGCGACCGAAAATGCTCTCCCTGGCTCACTTTGTGCCCCATTTGAACAAGTGCGGCTGTCAGACACGCGGCAGACCCTCTCTGCGCTTCTGCCTGCAGGCATGCCTCCTCCTTCTCTTGCTCTCACCGCCTCTTAGTGTGCAGTGACCCGTACGCAGCTCGACATAGCGGATGAACGAGCACAGCAAAATGCTCTTCCATGCTTCTTGCAGCAAAGAGAGGGCAGATGGAGCCACCCCCTTCCTTCTCTCTTCACGTATTCTTTCATCTTACACATCCTTTTTAAATAGGCCTGAACCTTTTTTCTCAGCTCCGCTCATCTGACTTCTCTCCCGTGGGACCGTCCCAAACGATCATCGATCAGTAAGCAGGTGCATGCACAAGGGTACAATTAAGGCCACCCAACTTGACCCCTCCCGATCCACCCCACTCCCTGTCCGTCCAAATCCTTATTCGCTCCTTCGTTTCCTGACACATTCATTCATCTATTCATCATCCATTCATCACACATGCATCCATGCATTCTCTCTTTCTTGACCTCTGTGAGTTGAGAGTTGCTTTCTGTCTATCGGTCTGTCTGTCTGTCTCTTTCCCTCTCTATCTCTCTGTCCGTGCACGCACCGACCGGGCATGCGCACGGATGAAGAGAAAGGGATGGCATGGGAAAAGTCGAACAAAAAAGAAAAGGAAGCGGTTGATCTGTCATTGTGTTTTGAGATCGCGTTGAAGCGGAAGCCAAGCGAAACAAAGTGTCGCACTTTCTGTCTGCCTGGCTCCTGGTTCTTCTTTCTTGCTCTCTTTCTGTCTGTTTTTCGTCTGTCTCTGTTTGTCTGTCTGTCTGCCTTCCTCAGTGCTCCCGTTTCTGTCCTTCTGGTCTTTTGTTGTTGGGTGAGAGCAGTGAAAAGAAAAACGGATGGGAACCTTCGTTCCTTCCTTCTTGAAAGAAAAAGATGCATGGTGCATCCATTGCTGCTCCCTCTTCCTCTTTTCACTCACACATACATATATACATAAACATACACACACAGAGTCAGTTCATCTCTGGGAGGCCCCATTAGGGAGGAACACGGTGGCTGACGTCGCGGTTGCTTCTCTCCTCTCCTCTCCTCTTCTCTCCTCTTTTCTCTCCTGTTGCCTTTCCCTCGAAGGCCTCATCAATCATTCGCCCTTTCTTCCTGTGTCCTTTTAAGATGAGTTCTTCTTTCCATTCTTCCAACTCCGAAGAAGACATCCAATGCAAATTAAGCCCAGAAGGAAGGAAGGAAAAGGCCAACAGAAAAAAAAGACCCAGAGAGAGAAAAAGAGAGACAGGCCAGAGAGGACTCCTTCCTTCTTTCTTTCCGTGGTCACTACACACAACCTGCGAACGCCAGGCGACCTGCTGTTCTCGTCCCCCATGATTCTCCTGCCCCTCTGACTTTCTTTTCTTTTCTCCTGAAGCTGATCACCCCATACACATACAAAAGCATTGAGTGATACACACCAAGACAAAGAGCGAGACAGACGCTGTGACAAAAGGACAAACAAAATTACGAGGAGACGGAGGTTGAGGGATTGCATCTTCTGACTCGAACAACCTGCCACCCGACATCTCTTTCTTGCCTGGCATTTTCTTTTTCTTAGTTGTTTTCGTCTAGTTGACCGTTGCCTCTCTTCCCTAAGGTCTAGTCTTCATTTCTTAACTTATCGGGAAATTCGCGCTTTCAATTTAACATAATAGTGCTGTACAAGACCGACAGACGAACAGACAAAACCCCAGACAGGCAAAAAGAGGCCTACGCCACTCTGCAGCCTTCGAATCCGTCTGACCATCCATCCACTTGCACCTACCTGTGCCTCCTTCCCCCCTTGCTTCCTTCTGTTTACTTGCGAATGACTTCATACAGGCAGAAACAGGCCAGGGTGCTCAATAGAGCGTCACAGCCGGGATAGACAGAGAGACGGAAACGGAGAGAGGGCGAGGCCGCCCTCCCAGATGCAAACGCGACAACACTCTTCCCCCCTTCTTGGTCCTCCACCCCTGCATCCGTCGGTGCATCATCCCCCCTCACCCTGTCCTTACTACCCCCCATCGCTGACCCCTCTCCTGCCTTTCTGAACCCCTGCTCCCCCTCTCCCACGATCTTCCTTGTGTCTTTCTTGTCATTCACTGCTGCAAACAACTGAAAGTCAACAGACGACGGGTCCCCTTCCAAGAGCAAAAGAGGGGAATTATTCACATCCCGCGCTTTCAGTCTGGTGACAACCCCCCCTGACGAGTTACTGCCCGGACTGTTCCCCCCAATCTCGACTTCCGATTTCTGGAAAGAGCCGCAGAACTCCCACTGGGGCTCCATCTGCTGTGTTTTCTGTTGCCGTCCTGGAGACCCCCCGTCGGTCGGAACGGCTCGCCAAATGCTGACAGTCACACCGGCAGACGGCACAGTGCGACCCTGACGAATCAATTTGACCAACGGGGGCGCCTTCGCACCACCGAGTGCCTTGCTCTCCGACACACCTAGACGCGACAAAAGACCGGGGGAACATGCGTAGACTGTTAGCTCGTCGTCGCTGCCCTCTAACGCCCCCGCAGCCACAAAAGCAGCCACCCGAGCACCCCCCTCCAAGAACGCAACTCTCCAGGGAAAACCGTCACTTCTCGGGGGCCGCCCGTCTCCCCCCGATGACCCTGCGGAGATGGGAGAGTCCAACCCCCCGATGTTTCTACTCACGATGGGACTCTCATCCCTGGACTTTGGGGGGGAGACGTTGGAGGAACTAGGGTCTGAGCTGAGAAGTCCCGAGCGCTTCATGTTGAAGTTTCGGGTCTCTGCAACTTCCCCCCCCTTTCCCTTTCCCTTGCCGGGTATAGAAGGGCTTTCTGACATGGGCACCCGTTCAAATTGGAGATCCCACTCACCCGCATGAGCGGGAACAACGAAGGAAGAAAAAAGAGAGGGAGAAACAATAGGGAGACGGCTACCCGTCTCTCTGTTCTTCTCTCCGTCTCCTCTGCCTGATTTCAATATGACTGCACCTTTCCCCCCCTCTTCGCCCTTCTCCTGCTGATCAGTGCCCTGAGAAGCGCACCAACTCTGCCAAAGCAAAGCGGCCACAACTCCGATGACAACGACCACCGTGACGCACACGGCAACGATGACATACAAAGCAGAGTCATTGTCAGTCCCGTGTCGGGCACTTCTCTGCAACAAGTATTCCCACTTTGAAACCCCCGCCAGCGGTAGAGTTGACCCGTTCTCCCTCCAAGACTCGCGCCCACCGGGACCGTTGACGAAGAAGGACAGCGAGTGCGCGTGGGATCGCCGGGAGGAATTTGTTAGCTGGAGAAGGAGTGAGCTCAGCGAAGACCCACCTGTAAGAAGCCATCAGAGCAGACGAACGAACAAAAGGGTCGGCAGAAAAGTCAGCAAGCTGGACTTTTGGGCGTATTAGTGAGAGGGGGGAGAAGAACAAAATACAGAAATGCCACTCACGGAGAGACGGAGAAAAAAAGGACCCACCCGAAAGAAGGGCTTCGTGAAATCCTCCCGAACGTTCAGTTTTGCCGTGTACGTGCGCGTGTGCAAGGAGCGAATCCGAAGATTTTCCTGACTGTGCGAGGAGGGTTCTCGGTTCAGTCTCCTCTCTTGGCTTGGCACGGAGGCGATCCGTTTCCAATTTGGAGAGGATATGCTGACCGTCGTTGGCCCTGGCACACACAACCAAGGATAGCAAACTGCCCAGAGCGAACAGCACGACAGCCACGACCTTCATGGCACTGACAATTTTTGGACCTGGAGAACTTGACTTAATGGAGGGACAGAGGGAAAAACCGGCGCATTCCCCCAGCGGAAGTGAAGGAAAGAATAAATAGGCTCCGGGGACGGAGACGGGTAGTGCGATCGATTCGCTCTCGAAGTCGAGGGCCTTACTCACCGATGGAAAGCTGCAGGAAAGAGCCCATGGGGTGGTGTCATTGCTTCATCTCGCCCGAATGCCGTACAGACACACAGTGTCACACACTGACCGTCCATTATAAATATGCATACCTGATGGGTTTTGACGACAAAAGTTTAATTTAACCAAGAGGTGTATAGAGGTGTCGATATCTGTAAATTGAAGTTCGAAGGTTTGGCCAACTTTTCGATCCGCGTTTTTTTTTCGGCCCGCCGGATGCATGCCCGCGCCCGGGCCGCGCGGACCAATTAATTTTGCCGCCGGCGTCGATCTTGCTTGCTCATGCAGTGGCTCGGTCCGCGCGGAAGCTCCAAACTCAAACCCTAGCGCGGCCTGACACTGGCCGTCTCTTCTGACTCTAAAACGGAATCTTTAAGTGATTCGTTCAAGAGAGCTAGAAGGGGGGCCACATCATGCATTACGAAGCAAAACGTGTCAGATCGATCGAGGGAGTTTTCTGGTGCTCTACCCAGTTCGTTTTTGACACTGGATCGATGACGCTGAACTTTCAGTTTTTTTGTGTGTACACGGGCCGCGCGGTTGTCCAAGAGTCAATCCAGCAAGCGAGGAGACCTCCCTCCCTCCCTCTTTCTTTGTTCGTTTGATTGTCTCAGGAGGGAGGGGACAGAGTATCCTGAATCAGAATTGTGCTTTTCTATCAGCAAGACCCTGAGAGTCAATTAAAGTTCCTTGACGGTCTGTGTTCCCCGTCTCTGGACCTTTTCTGTGAGAGTGTGACGATGGAGCCGTCGGTGGCTGCGCAGAGGCAGGAAAGCCTTGAGAGTGTGACGATGGAGCCTTGTGTGGCTGCGAAGAGGCAGCAAAGCCTTGAGAGTGTGACGATGGAGCCGTCGGCGGCTGCGCAGAGGCAGGAAAGCCTTGAGAGTGTGACGATGGAGCCGTCCGAGGAGGAGAAGAGGAAGGAAGCCATCAAACGGATGGGTCCCCCTGAGGGCTGGCTTCCCGTCTTTCTTCAGCATCCCTTCGAGGAATTCGAACTGAAGGACTACATCAGCGACACGTTTTCTTGGTGGAGTCCGTACAATCCGCAGACTCGTCGAGGAAGGTATCTGCTGTATAAAGAGCTCGAGAAAGCCCCGAAGAACGAAGGGGAGGTTAAGTTGTACCGAGACCTCTGTTTTGATTCCCAGGGAACACCCCTGAACGTAGATGAGGGATTCCACAGAGGTCGTTTCTGTGCAGTGAAAAGGGTACCCCTCCACGTCGTCAACAGATTCGAAGAAAGGAAAGACCCAGAGCAGCCCCTCAACGACCCAGGGTGCGCGCGCCTCCTCTCTCATTTCCTTGGAGCTCGGCATGTGGTCACTTGGTACGACTGCGCTCTGGACGACGAAAATGTCAGCTCAATCCTTCCTTCTTGCACTCCCTCACACAATGCACTTATGTCTGAGCTCTTAGGAAGGGAGAGAGAGGCAGAAGGGGAAAACGAAGAGTTCTAGCTGATCAACTAGCGCAAGTGGTGGAGGAAAGGACCACAGGTGGCAGACTGGAAGAATGAAAGGAAGGAAGGAAGAAAGGGAGGAAGAAGCGAAAGAAGGAAGGAAGGAAGGAAGGAAGGAAGGAAGGAGGGAAGGAAGGAAGAGAGGAAGGAAGGGAGGAAGGAAGAGAGGAAGGAACGAACGCAGGAAAGAAGGAATGAAGGAAGCAAGGAAGGAAGGGAGGAAGGGAGGAAAGAAGGAAGGTAGGAAGGAAGAAAGGAAGGAAGGAAGCAAGGAAGGGAGGAAGGAAGAAAGGAGGGAGGGAAGGAAGGAAGGAACGAAGGAAAGAAGGAAGGAATGAAAAAAGGAAGCAAGGAAGGAAGGGAGGAAGGAACGAAGGAAAGAAGGAAGGAAGGAAGGAAGGGAGGAAGGAAGGAACGAAGGAAAGAAGGAAGGAAGGAAGGAAGGAAGGAAGAAAGGGAGGAAGAAGCGAAAGAAGGAAGGAAGGAAGGAAGGGAGGAAGGAAGGAACGAAGGAAAGAAGGAAGGAAGGAAGGAAGGAAGGGAGGAAGAAGCGAAAGAAGGAAGGAAGGAAGGAAGACAGGAAGGAAGAGAGGAAGGAACGAACGAAGGAAAGAAGGAATGAAGGAAGCAAGGAAGGAAGGGAGGAAGGAAGGAAAGAAGGAAGGAAGAAAGGAAGGAAGGAAGCAAGGAAGGGAGGAAGGAAGAAAGGAGGGAGGGAAGGAAGGAAGAGAGGAAGGAAGGAACGAACGAAGGAAAGAAGGAAGGAACGAAAAAAGGAAGCAAGGAAGGAAGGGAGGAAGGAACGAAGGAAGGAAGGAAGGAAGGAAGGAAGGATGGGATGAAGTCGTCGCCATCTGTCATGCAGACAAATTGAAATGCATTCGCCCTTTAGTATTCTCAGTCTGGCCGAACTAGCTGCCCACGCGAATTATGGATGTTTCCACTCTCCATTTTCATCACTCAATTATTTTTCTGTTTGCATCTCGCAGGTCTATTTCATTTCGGAGCTTGCGAACAAAGGTGAGTAGAAAAGAGGGACAGAAAGGCGAGTGTCCGTTTTCATTTCTTCAAATCGTTCCACTGTGGACCTTGCTTCGCTTTCTCGTCTGACCCGTCACGCTCTTTTGCCCTCCTCCACGATCTCTCTCTCCCTTCCCCGTCTTCTTCCCCTGTTTGTGTGTTTGTATGCGCATGCGTGTGTGTGACTAGACCTTCACAGTGAGGTTGAGAAAGATTTTATCGATTGATGGAGGGTTCGTGTGTGCCTGCCTGTAGGTGACCTGTTCAATTTCCTCAAGGCCAAAGACATGTTGACGGAGAACGACATCAGGTTCTACATGTACCAGGTTGGTATGGCACACGAGCAGCAAGGCTTCGTTCTTCTTGGTTCCCTTTGCTGATCGTCTCAACCTCTCTCTCTTTATCCCCTCTCTGTTTGTAGGTATGTGGATGCGTTAACTTTTGTCCCTCTCTCCTGACATCATACGTGAAACAGAGAACAAAGACAGACTCTGCTTGCCATCAGCAGGAACGCAAGCGTGTGTCTTCTTTTGTCGTTCGATGAGTGTGTGAGTACAGGTCCTGACAGGACTCGACTGCCTTCACAGCAACGACCTCGCTCATCTCGACATCTCCGTGGAGAATGTGGTGAGCCAGCCTTGTTCTTTTCTGGTGATCAGCTTTGGGGAGGACGGGGGCGGCTGAGTGTCGTGTGCTATTGGGAAATGTTTTGTGTGGGTACTTTGGGTGGGTCCGAGAAGTTTCGTCTGAGCTCTTTTCCTATCCCTTTTCCTGAAAGATTTTGTTGTGGGACCAGCATTAGTCGGTTTTCTTTCCCCCTGCTTGTGCGAAAGAGTGACTCTGCGTCTGCCTCTGAGATGGTGCCTGCTTTCCGATTTCATGAATGCAAAAGGGCAAGATAAGAAAGGAAAAGATCCCGTTCGGTTAACATGAGAAGGTCCCGTTCGGTAAACATGAGGCGTGAGGCCCTTTCTGTCTCTTTTTGTCTCTTTCTGTCTCTCTTCTTATGTTGGTGATTTGGCTTGTATCCGTTTCTCTATGTCTCTGTGGCACACCCACCAGATCAGAAAACTTAAGCCACGTACCTATCTGCTCTTCATGTGTATACACACGGTTGCGGAGAGACTCATTTCACATGCGCAAAGAAAGTAATTCTGCTCTCTGCCCCTCCTCTCCGTCCGCCTGTCTGCAGATTCTGAGAGGAGACGGCGTCTGCCTCCTCATTGACTTTGGCATGGCGTGGCACGTTGTCAGTCAGTAGTGAGTGGGTGGGTGGATAGTGAAACGAAAGACTCACTGACTTCGAGGGGGAAAAGAAGGCACAGACTGTCAATAGTGAGGGAGTTGGTGAGGGCGTGAAGGAGACAGTGAGCGATGACTGACTTGGTCAGTCAGTAAACAGGTCCGAGAGAACATCAGCTTTGATTACTCTGGTGAATGAGGGAGTGAAAAAGGAAATGAGGGAAGGGTGAGGGGAAAAGAGGTCCGAAGGCGAAAGAGCATGCATGCACAAAAGAAAAAGAGCGTCAAAGAGACCCGCTTTGCCTTCTCTCTGCCTGCTTTCTTTCTCCCTGTCCCCCTGTCTGTTCGTCTGTCTCCCTGTCTGCAGAAGAGGAATGGGCCGACCCTGTTTGGACAGAGAGGCAAGGAAAATTACATGGACCCTGCGGTAAGTCTGTGAGCTTCCGTGCAGTTCTCTCTGTCGTTGTCTCTGTTGCTTCCTGCCTGCATGGACTCTCTGCCTTCAAGTCAAATGATTTCTTTGTGAAAGTTGAAAAATGGAGAAAGCAACAAAGTCTGCAGTCTCTCGGCCCCTTTCTCCCTCTCTCTCAGTCAGCTGTGTGTGTGTGTGTGTGTGTGTGTGTCTGTGTGTGTCTGTGTGTGTCTGTGTGTGTGTGTGTGTGTGTGTGTGTGTGTATGTGCATGTGTGTCTGTGTGTGCCTCTGTATGTCTCTGTGTGTCTGTGTGTGTGTGTATGTGTGTGTCCGTAATTTTTGCACATATGCATGTGACTGTATGTGTATGCAGATGAGGACTGGTGGGCCCTTCCACGCCATCCCTGCGGACATCTTCTCTACCGGTGTGACCCTCCTGATCTTGCTGACGGTGCCCCGGATCAACAAACCTCCCTGGTACCCCTGGACCTCGACCGACAGAAAAACCTGCGCGTTGTTCAGGTCGGTGCATGCATTTACTTTCATACAGAATTCTTTTCAGGGCGCTGTATGAAAGAATTCTGTATGAAAGTAAATGCATGGACCTCGACCGACAGAAAAACCTGCGCGTTGTTCAGGTCGGTCGGCAGGATTTTAATTCCGTTTGTATGGCTTTTTCTAGCCTTCTGTTTTTCTCTTTCTCTTCACTAGCTCCACTAACATCTGTCTTCCCTCCTTGTCTACAGGGGGTTTTGCCAGCATGGCCTGAAAGCACTTCTGAACCATCACGGTGTAATCCAGTACCTCTCGAGGCCCGTTGTAGACATCATGGAGCAGATGCTGAACATCGACCCTGCTAAGCGTCCCTCAGCAGCACAGCTGAAGCTCCACCCATGGTTCACTGCTGCCCCCGATGCCCGTCTCCAGGCGCTCATGCAGGCCGACGCCACACGCCACCCATCGCCAGGCTCCGCTCCCGCCGCCCCCATCAGCTTCCTCGGTCAGGCAGCTGAGCAGGCCCTGGCACCGCCCAGATTCCGTTGTCTCGCGACTGCCCCCCCTTTGCCTGACGGCGATTGGGGCGGAGAATGGGACCATATGGATGACTGAAAAGCCTGAGACGAAAGACGGCAAACGGGGGTTGCCAGCAGTATGTCGGCACCTGCCCCTCTCAACACTCTCCTTCTCTTCGTTCTCCTTCTTCTCTCCCTTCTAGGTTTCAAGAGAAGAGAGAAAGGGAAACGAGTTTTCAATCGCAAATCCCGTCTCTTCTCTTCTCTCTCTGAGAACCCCTCTTTGTTCTTCGATCGATCCATGCACACACCAACCGTCAATGCTGGCTCAATGGAGGGTTGGTTGGGACTCCAACCCTCCTTCCTTTCTTCCTTCCTTCCCTCCTCGCATTCGTTTGAGAGACTGCCAGGTAAAATCCGTCTCAGGGTCCTCCATTCTCTCTCTCCATTTCCTTGACTGTCCATTCGTTCGCTCACTTCAATGACTTGAGTGCATGCGTCCTGATTGGCAGGAAGGGAGTGTTGGGAGAACTTCGACGGAGAACAGAGAAACGAAATCTGCTGCTGGGAAATGGAAGAGGAAGATGAAGCAGAGAATGAGGAGGAGAGTACTCAGTCCGTCAGTACTGGCTGCTGCCAGCAGTGGAGAGGAGTAAGGAGTCAAGAGAGGGAATGCCACTGCCCCAATTGAGTGAAGGATTGCTTGTGCGCTCTGTTGGGCTCGCTGCCTTCTCCATTTCTCCTTTCTCTTACCTCTTCTCCACTCCTTCCACTTATTCCTGTTGCGCGTCAACAGACTTTGCCTTTCTTCTTCTTCCTCCAAGGAAGCAAGTGTGGGTCTGAAATCATCGCTTGCATACAGAGGCGGTGACATTTTCTTCTGCCATCCTCATCCGCACTGCAGCGTGTTCAGGAAATAAGGGAGCAGAGGAAAAAGTTTTTGTCTCTTCTGTTTCACTTTCAGTGGGCAATTGCTGGAGGACTGTTTATGCAAATGTTGATCGATCAATCAGTTGCTCTCTCCGTGACCTGTGAGGGGTTGAGACGAGATTTGATTTACCTCAAGTCCCGTTCGAGGAGTTTTACTCTTCTTCTGTTCTTTTTTGTGTCTGATTTTTTCTTCTCTTCTCTCTTGTATTGCATGATTCCTTTTTTGTATGTCTTTTCCTTCTCCTTCCGTTGACGCTTCTGACTCAAACCGTCACGGTGACCGTGTCTCTTTTCGAATTTTCGTCTCTCAGACAGTCATCCTTTCTTCTCACTAGACAGCTTTGTGGAGGGCATCCTCTACTGTCAGGGTCGGGACATGGCCGCCTTTCCTCACAGTCACACAGAGGGTTCTGTTCGAATGAAGCCTCGCTGCCCTGCCGGCTACTTCTTCTCGACGATGGACATCAGGGGAGGTGGAAAGAAGGAAGGAAAAAAGGTGCTGCGGGTGATCGATTTGGACTCTCATCGTTTTTCCTTTTTGTGGAAGGAATGAGGGATCGATCATGAGGGACAGAGTGAGGGAGGGAGGACCTTGTCACTGAAGAAGAGAAGAGAAGAGAAGAGAAGAATCGTTTGGATGGATTGTTGAACAGGGGAGCCGTGTCCATTCAGCGTGCACTGATTGGCATTGGAGAGTGCAAGGAGGGCATATGACAATTTTTCCAGCTGACTGTGCGAGGAGGATTGTGTGACTTTTGCCATCTGTTCATCCACGCTTGAGATCCGATGGACTGCCAGTGTAGGAGCTGCAGTAGGGCTGCAGTGTACGCTGGTCTGGTTGAGGAAACTTTGCGTGCAATAAATGAGTGAGTGTCTTGAAGTGCGTGCAGAGCGTAGCGGCGCGGAGGGAGATCTCCTCGCGCACACCGTTCGATTGAGGTCGATTCATTCATTCATTGCCATGAGTTCACAGATTGCCAGTGAATGTTATGCAGTGTATTCGGAGAAACCCCGTAGTCTACGCCAGTCCTCCTTGCTGAATGCATCCAATTCAAAAGACTTCACAAGATCGAAGCTGTACAGCAAAACTAGGAAGCTGACTGATTATTAGTTCATTTCATCACGCTAGTCATCATGCACCTAGGTCATCACTTCATACCCTGCAAAGACCTAGGAATTTAGACAAGAATTTAGACAGGAATTTAGACAGGAATCTAAAGGAATTTAGACCTCTAAATTCCTAAACTTTGGAGGTCGATTTCTCATGAACTATGATGAGTTAGAACTTGATATTGACGGTTGTTGTATACAGGAAGTAAGCGGTTGCTATAGACGTACAAAGAATATATAGGTGTACCCAAGTCCATGGACTGTCAGTTCACGCCAGAGGAAACAGACTGCTTCATGAGGCCAGAGAGGAATGAATGGACCCCCGCCCGTACAGGCACAAACGGGACAGCCAGGACGGACATGCCGAGACCAACGTAAGGTCCATGCGAGACGTAATACAGCGGCACGCAACATAGATTCCCTTTTCTTTTCCCTTTTCTTCTGATTAGTCCTCCTCTCTGTGTTTAACGTAAATGTTGATACACTCAGGTCATGTAGACGAAGCAACAAGGCCATTCACAACACCAAAATGAAGGCGGTCGGCCATTGCATCCTCCCCCTACCCTCTCCACTGCTTCTCAACCACGAGCCAGCGGGGTGAGTGGAAACGCCTTCCATTAGCAAGTATGAGAGGAAATGAGAGAAGAGAGATACAGTGACGGTAAAAACAAGGACATGCTTGCACGTTGTGCCCATTCAGGTGTATGGAGGTACATCTAGGAGTAAGGATAACAGAGAAAAGAGGAGCATTGAGTATGTAAAGGAAGACAATCCAGAGAGACAGACAGAGTGTCATGTGCTTCTTCTTTTCTTTTTACTCTCCTCTGCCAATCCAAGTGAAAGAGCAAACGTTGCCGCGATCAGATAAGGTAACAAGGCAAAGGATCGAAGTAGGACTGGTATGTCACCACCTCATATTTCTTTCTAGCCAACAAAAGAAAGAGACAAAAGATGCATTTCGCTTGTAATACTTCTTTGGAATTGCCAGAGGAGGAATGGCATACACATACACAAACAATACCCAACAAGACCAAAAAGAAGCCCGCCTGTCACAGACAAACACAAAAAGATTCACTTGGTAGAAGGAGGTACATCATCACAGAGAAAAATCTTGTTGGTCTGGTCGGAGACGGAGAAATTATCAGGGTGATCAAGAATGCCAGTCATATTTGTGGCCAAAATCTCCAGGCAGTGCCAAGCCGGTCCTTCGAGTGGTTGTCAGTGGTGGACGGCGACCAGAACCAGTTGGTCGAAAGGTATAAACCCACGTTAGGCTCATCTAGATCAATCCACATATCGGAAAGGACAAAAACAGACAAGAGGCAATTGCAGGAACAGATGGAGACGGTAGGCCAAAGTCTCAATGGCAAAATCATCCTCAATCATGCTTGCCTTACTCCCCCTTGCGACATCAAAAATTGGAGGACCAAATTTTAGCAGTGGCTAGCGATGGTGGGAACACAAATAAAAGGCTCAAGCAAGTCCAAAAAAAAATTATACCAACAGCCTCTCTGAGGTGTGAAGGCAAAACCAGAAGATTCAGACTTTATTTCCCTAGATCGATTTCAAGCTCTGCTACCATATTGTATACAGGGAGTAAGCGGTTGCTATAGACGTACAAAGAATATATAGATGCACCCGAGTCCATGGACTGTTAGTTCAGGCTAGAGGAAACAGACCGCTTCATGAGGCCAGAGAGGAATGAATGGATACATTTCGCCTCCGCAAACGGAAATAAATGCCGTGGCCCCCACCCGTACAGGCATAAACAGGACAGCCAGGACGGACATGCCGAGACTAACGCAAGGTCCATGTGAGACGCAATACAGCAGCATGCAACAACGGTGCTTATATCTTTAATATCGGTCTATAAGCACCGTTAATATCAAGTTCTAACTCGTCATAGTTCTATTAGTTCATGAGAAATCGACCTCCAAAAATCGCTAAATTCCTCTAAATTCTTTTCTCTAAATTCTTTTAGATTCCTATCTAAATTCCTGTCTAAATTCCTCTAAATTCTTATCTAAATTCCTAGGTCTTTGTAGGGTATGCAAAAAAGAATAGAGAGACAAACGCAGTGTCTGAACTTATACAATCTAGTATACAATGCGTAATAAATGTAGTAACATTGTTTGCTAGATTGTTTGGGGGTGCCACAAATAGAAAACAAAAATTAAAATCCGTATGGCTCTAGGGCTGTTCTGTTATCATCATCATCTAGCTGTATATCTAGGCGACGCACAGTGATAAAAAAAAAGAAAAAAAAAATCTGGAGAAGCCTAATCTTTTTTTTTTTTTCTATTATTTTATTGGAAGTGCCAAACATATAACAAAAACACATCTAACTACAAAACCTACCTTTGCTAAGTTTGCTTGGACCTTTGACCACTAGACTAAAAAAAAAAAAAGAAAAAAAAAATCTCGACATGTCTATTCTTTTTTTTTTTTTACCACTGTGCGTCGCCTAGCTATATATAAAGTTTCTGAAAAAGACTCAGAAAGTTAGCCACTACTATTAAATCTTGTAATAAATGATTTTTTAAAAATTTATTTACAGCAAGGATTGCAAAAAACAATAGGATTATATACTGTCACTAGATTATACATGATATTTAAGCTATACGTTTACTTAATGTTTACGGCCGAAGCCCTGCCAGTGAACTTATGTACGCTCACTGTGTGGCTAGCTCGTCTGTCAGTCTCCCACACATATAGTTATCCGCCGGCTTCGGTTATCTCAAATTATCTGCACGTACGCCATGCAGTTTACATGTATTTTTTTGATGAACCCTAGCACAAAATTACTACAAATCCTAAGACGAATCAAAGCAGACCTATATAAAGTTTACATCTAAATTAAGACTAAACATAAACGGAATAACATTCATTTCTGTATTTTTCTATGTTTTCTAAATTAACAATACTACGTTGTGAGGCTTTTATTAAAATGTTGTTTTCTCTTATTACTATTTTTCAAGTTTTTTTTTTCTCTTTTTTTTATCTTTCTGCCTGGGAATGTACTTTGATTTGTTCATTCTGCTTTGTCCCTCTTGGGACCTTCTACATGCCCTGCAACAGCTCTTTCTTCTTTTTCTCCAATTCGTCTTTGTCTCCAATATCAGAGTGCTCGTCCCCTTTTGCGGTCACTGCAAGAATGAAATTCACACACACATACACACACAAACACACACACACACACACACACACACACATACACACATACACACACACACACACACACACACACACACACATTGACACTGCTATTCGCATGCAACTCTGTTCATCTCTCTCCCCCCCGAACTCTTTCTCTCTCTTTTTATGTATGTACGTGTGTGCGTGTGTCTGTGTGTGGATGTATGTGTATGTGTATGTATGTGTATATATGTGTATGTGTTATGTATGTGTGCATGCGTGTATGTGCATGTGTATGTGTGTGTGTGTGTGTGTGCGTGCGCGCGCGCGTCTCTCTCTGACGTTCTCTGTCGGTTTCCGTGCCTAAGTGTCTGTGTCTCCGTGTCTCTTCATCTGCTTGTCCGTTCGTCTGCTTGTTTGTGTGTGCGCCTGCATCGCTGTTCACGTGTGTGGCCGTCACTTTGTCTATCCTGTCTGTATCTCTGTATATCGAGGTGCTACGCAGACATACCACTGGGACAGACCATGTGCCCGTTTGGTCTTGCATTAATAGCCACAGAGGAGCACTGACGGAGACATAGCTAGATAGATAGACACATAGATAGGCAGACTGACTTCAAATTGCCCGTCTCTTTCTCGATTCACGTGCACAACAGAGAGAGATCGAGAGAGAGAGGGGGAGAGAGAAAGAGAGAAAGAGAGACAGACAGAG
This sequence comes from Chromera velia, assembly GCA_018398765.1. Lineage (NCBI taxonomy): Eukaryota > Chromeraceae > Chromera > Chromera velia. The sequence goes on along the minus strand of JAHBMJ010000776.1, from coordinate 77,094 downwards.
AGGGAAAAAGGGAGAAAAGAAAGAAAGAAAAGAAAGAAAGAAAGGAAGAAAGGAAGAAAGGAAGGAATGAAGGAAGGAAAGAAGGAAGAAAAAAAGAAAGAAAGAAAGAAAGAAAGATCGAAAGAAAGAAAGAAAGATCGAAAGAAAGAAAGAAAGAAACACAGGCAGCGACAAAAAGAAGACAGTAACAGCTGAAGAGAAAAGAACGACAAGGACATTCAAGACGACATGGTCAGGTGGCCTGCAAAGTGCATCCGTCCTTCCTGTACACCTTCCGAATACATCATGTGGTAGCTAAAATTTGTACAAAGCAATTTGACGACAGAGAAAGAACACCGGAGCACTGTGTCCTGGGTACCGTAACGTTGCAGTCACGAAAATATTAAACAAAGTGAAGCAACTGACAATTGCAATATTCCGAGGCTCTTCCTTTCTGCGAGGATCCTGGCAAGTCCATGTGTTCCCTACGGGCTCTGCGAACAAAAAGGAAATTCAGGAAGGAAGATGGGAGACTTGCCAGAAAATGCTGCAAACCAGACCAAGACCAGACAAAGCTCATTTCACAGGCAAGCGTAAATCAATGTGGGAAATATGCGGACAGCAGCTGCTCAAGGCTCTAGACTCTGAAATACGGTAATATAGATCCGCAAGCGCACAAACAGGATGGTACACAAACAGGAGGCAAAAATTAATAGGCAGAAACGAAGCGAGGAGGACAGGCAAATATGTAGACAGGAAGGTAGGCAGAAAGGCAAAAGGAAAGATGATGACCAGAGAAGTTTCTTTTTGGCTTATTCCGCTCGCGTTCCTTTCTTTTGCTTTCCCACTTCCCTGACCTGATCTTGATGACAAACAAAGAAACAAACACAGAACAGACAGATTTCACCACAAAAATGTAAGGAAGTAAAACCTCTGACCTCAGTCTTTCCTTGCGTATCATTCTCCCTTGATAGTCTCGACCTCTCTGGAGGATGTAGAGTATTTTCTCCCCACACCTCGGATCACGAAGATCAATTCGGAACTCCTCGAAGAGTTTCATCGTTCTCTTAGTGCAAGACGTGTGATCAAACTCTCCCATAAAAATTGTGATGCTCTGGGTCTTCTGCTTGACCTTTGAAAAGTGCATCTGGAATGCCCCCATGGGAATCAAATAGAAAAAAGAGGCATGCAAGCCTGCAATTCTTGTATGAACCAAGTTCTGGGGAACGGGGAGGTTCTTCCATTCGCCACTTCTTGTTGCCCATACAGGCGGTGCAAGGGCAAGAAAATCCCAGTCCGTCGGGAAATACTTTTCGCCCGGATTTTTTAGGCCTCGAACATCCGCAGCTCCGAGAGACTTACCGCCCCGTGAGCGTGTGACTCTCCATTGAGTTGCTTTGTGCTGAATCTTGAGCCACTCGGAGGTGAATGGCAGCCTCCACTCTTCGTCAAATTTTGAATGGGTACCGTCTGCCGCTTTGATGCAAATGGGGGGACCAGGAACATTTTTGAGAAGCGATTGCCATCGCAAAATGGATATTCTTTCCGACTCATAGTACCTCGTCTGTGGAATCTCTAATTCGTCGAAAGCTTTCAGTGGGAATGGTGCAGTATGTCCCAGTCTAAGCGCCTTGTAGTACAGGTCTTTGAGAAATGGGCCTACATCTTCGGAAGGAACGAAAATTCGTCTTCTCTGGCGTGGGCCACTTCCCGTCAAAAGACACTCAGCAAATGGGAACCATTCTCTTCCCTCAGTGATTCGCAAAGGCAGGAAAAGTACGGGCATACCTTCATACTTCCTAGTGAAACCACTTTCGCGCGATCTGTAAGATCTCTGAATCTTTTCCAATAGTTCTCGCAGTTCTCGGCACTTGAGTTGAATTGGCAGCCATAGGTCTCGCTTGAGGGGAAAGCGCTGACCTATGGTGGAGGGGTCTATGCAGCCAGGGCCGAAGGGTCGCACAGCGAGGTCTACTCTTGCACCAAATCGAACCACCTTCAACTCGAGACCAGAAAAGGTGTCCGTTGGCATCAAAGACTTTCGCAGGAGACGGATTCCTATCCTCTCCAGCGCCAGATGTAAGGGAACAGTCTTCTTCTCGGTGTAAACATCGGGCTGCAGAGTGAAGGCTCTTCTAATTCTAGCTCCTGAGAGATTTGGCACTCTTCCGTTTACCTTTTGGGGATTTTGCTCACAGGAGTTCGCTGTTGCAGTGATGATCTGGCGGATTGCTTGAACATGAGTGGGAAAGGCTCTTTTTCGGAATGGCGCTTCAAGGCTTCGTGCAGAGAGCAGCTGACGTAACATTGTTGCAGGCTAATGTGTGTGCATACAACAAGGTAATTCGGTCAGTCTTTCACTCTGCACAGCTATTGCATGAATGCATCGCACTCGATTGCCAGAGCATCCACATCACGCTGTCTCATTCACACATACAGAGAAGTGAATTCCAGTCGGATCAACGTGCCGATTCTACCAATGATGCGATCTTACAGAATTCTTAAACGGCTTGGTTTCTTCTGCTTCAATTTGAAGTCAAGCCCCCACACAGTTCAATGAGTTTCTGATTGATCGAAGAGAAGCAGGTTTCCTTCTCCTGCGTTTTTTGTTTAGAAACAGACAGATGCATGCATGTGTTGCAGAGTTGCCCACGCATGCGATTGCGCGCATTGCCCGGAAAGCGAAGCTCTCGAGGGCACTTACCAGCTCCCCCTTGGGTGGTGCAAAGGCGCACCCCGACCACAATTTCGTCGGTAAATCATAAGCTTTGACCTAAAAAAAAACTTTTCTTTAAACTACTATAATTAAACTATTAATACATGACCTAGCTTTTGGTGTCAATCATGCAATCAATATAAAAAATCAAAGGAAAGTGGATGCAAATTGCATGCTTTATAGTGTGTATTGCGTGCTAAGGCATTTCAGATTCGTTATTATATACAAGACCTCCTTAAACCTAGCTACCACTTGAAAGTCTAAGCCGCATTTTTAGATAAGCTTGAAAGTCTGCGCCGTAGGCATAGATGATATACGGTATCTTCAAAGCCAAAGCCGCATTATTATCTGGACGGTGTCTTGACCATATAGGCAGTAAACGTGGACGGTCTCTTGAAAAACGATGCTGCAGATAGAGATCATCTTGATTAATTATATTTTTTCAAATGATACTTAGGTTTGGGGAGGTTATGTACAAAGAGAGTACAGTGGCGCCCTATAGCAAAGTTTCAGAAAGTTTCGATCTATTTTTCTACAATGCTGATGATGATGCAGCTGATCTCAAAGATTTTCACTTTGCAGAACTGAAGACAAGTAGAACAAATCGTTAGACCAAACCAGTAAAAAAAACTAGAGTACACAAGTGTAAGCTAGATTTGAAGTAATTTTTCGTTTCAGTGATCGAGGTTCAGTCATACTTTTAAAAGTTAGAATCGTGTATAGCGACCCCGCAGATGCTCCCAACCTCTTCTTTGCCTACTACTAAAAAATGTTAGAAAGAGTTTCTCAGTTTTAAGTAAGGTATCCTAAAATTTATTTAACTTATAGTAATATATAGTAGGAACATCGTACCATCATTACCGTGCAAACTGTGTAACTAGCTGTGTTAGAGTCATCGGCGACTCATCGCAAAAGCAACGCAGACTTATCGCAGAATGGACGAAATTCAATTTAGCTGGACGATAGACCACGAGACATTCAATCTCATTGAAAAGGTAGTCAGCCAGACTGAGCCAGTTGAACCGCTCTTAATTTTTTCTGGATCATACAAGCTGCTGCAGCCGCTGATCAGCCAATCACAAGCATCCAAGCCTTCACAGAAGCGGGAGCACGAGATCCGCAATGAAATTTCTCACACATTCCCCCCCCCCCTTTACTTTGGCTTATCCAAATGTATCTACTCGCTTTCCATCCCCCATCATCCCCCGTGTGTCCCTAGTTACGTCCCCCATGAGAGAGCAGGCATAGACACAGGCGAGCACTCTCGCTGGATAAGTAAACGCACGTACCCCGATAACAGTCGGCCCCTCGATCTGCATAGTTTCACTTACTAACGTTCGCGTCCTTGCCTGAAATCGCACACATAGAGGGAACAGCCTACTCTTATAGACTAGCTTCTTCGTACAGAAGAAAAAATCGAATAAGACGAAAAATCGAGAAGAAGTCAAACACGGTGTTGAATTATGACCACTCCTGAGGCTGTTTGAGCTCAACCCACGCTAAGAGAAGTACGCTGAAGGCACGAAAGGTGAACCGACCGAAATGAGTCAGAAGCCCCGTCCCCCCGGGACCCTGGGGATTCAAGAGCCTGCACTGACTGTGCGAGGATCGATAAAAGAGCCTCCACGCGGTTCTTCTGTCCAATCATCAAAACGATTCTTCTCTCCTCTTTTCTTCTCCAACGAGAAAGTCATCCCTCACGTTGTCCGTCTGATTCCTCTTCTCGCTCGCTCGCTCCCTCCCTCTCACAGAAAGGAAAAACGATGAGGGTCCGAATCGATCTCCCGCAGCACCTTTTTTCCTTCCTTCTTTCCATGTCCCCTGATGTCCATCGTCAAGAATAATTAGCCAGCAGGGCAGCGAGGTCCAAACAACAGCTTCTGTGTGCGTGTAAAGGAGGCAAGCGGCCATGTGACCAACCTGACTGTAGTAGAAGCCTTCCAGAAAGCTAGCTAGTGAGAAGAAAGGATGCCTGAGAGACGGAAGTGCGAAAGAAGGCGAGGTGACGGTTCAAGCGTGAAGCGTCAATGGAAAGAAAAAACAAAAAACGAGTCCTGTCATACATAGAGAAGAGAAGAAAAAATCAGACACGAAAAAAGAACAGGAGAAGAGTGAGGCTGCTCAAGCGGGACTTGAGGTAAATCAAAACCCGTCCCAACCCCCCGCAGGGTCACGGAGAGAGCAACTGATTGATCGATCAGCCGTTGCATGACCAGTCCTCCAGCAAAACTCCACTTAAAGTGGAACACAAGAGACAAAACGTTTTCCTCTGCTCCCCTTTTTTCCTACATTGTGCTTGCAGTGCCGATGAGGATGACTGAAGAAAATGTTGGAGCCTCTGTCTGTATGCAAGCGGCGATTTCAGACCCAAACGTCCTTCCGTAAAGGAAGAAGGGAAGCGAGCCGAAGTCTTTTAAAACACACAGGGAACGAGTTAAAGGGGTGGAGAAAACGGAAGAGAAAGGAGAGATGGGGAGGCAGCGAGCGCAATAGAGCGCGCAAGCAATCCGACCGGGTTCGCTTGGGGATGAACAAAAGGAAAGGAGGGGATGGAGAGAGGGGCATGTCTGACTCAACTGGGGCCGTCGTGCTTTCATCCCCTTCCTTCACTCCTTCCGCTTCTTCCCTAGCAGCCATCAGTACTGACAGACTGACTCTTCTATTTCCCTCCTGCTTTTTCTTCTCTCTCTCCTGCTTGTTTTCCCCTTCCTTGCTTGCCCGTCCACGTTCCCCCAAGAGTTCCATAGCTGCCGCTTCGGCAGGCACTCGGGTTGTGACTGAGTGCAGGCGTGGGTGAGCGAACGAATGGACAGTCAAGGAAACGAAGAGACCGGAACTCCGTCAGATGACACCTGGCAGTCTCTCAAACGAATGCGAGGAAGGAAGGAAGGAAGGTTGGAGTCCCAACCCTCCATGGAGCCAGCATTGACGGTTGGTGGGTGCATGGATCGAAGGAAGAACAAAGAGGGGTTCTCAGAGAGAGAAGAGAAGAGACGGGATTTGCGATTGATACCCCGTTTCCCTTCTCTCTTCCCTTGAACCGTGGAAGGGAGACAGGGCGGAAGGAGGACGAAGATGAGGAGAGTGTTGAGAGGGGCAGGTGCCCACATGGTGACAACACCGTATATTAATTGTCTTCCTTTTCCTTTCAATCAGTCATCTGATTTCCGTCTCCATCGTCGTCAGGAAGAGGGGGGGCAGCCGCCAGAAGAGGGAAGACTGGCGGTACCAGGGCGGCCTGCTCAGCTGCCTGACCGAGGAAGCTGATGGGGGCGGCGGGAGCGGAGCCTGGCGGTGGGTGGCGTGTGGCGTCGGCCTGCATGAGCGCCTGGAGACGGGCATCGGGGGCAGCAGTGAACCATGGGTGGAGTTTCAGCTGTGCTGCTGAGGGACGCTTAGCAGGGTCGATGTTCAACATCTGCTCCATGATGTCCACGACGGGCCTCGAGAGGTACTGAAGGACTCCGTGATGGTTCAGAAGTGCCTTCAGGCCATAATCGTAAAACGCCCTGCAGACAAGAAAAGAAGAGGCCAGAGATAGCTGAAATGCCAGCAAACGGAGAGAAGGAGATACACAGAAGCAAAACCAAACGACAGAGAAGGAGGTCTACAAGTGTGCCTTCCGATTTCCGCTTGCCCCCCTACCCACCTAAAGTACTTGCAGGTTCTCTTATCGGTCACGTTCCATGGGTATTTGTCGATCCGAGGCACCGTCAGCAAGATCAGGAGGGTCACACCGGTAGAGAAGATGTCCGCAGGGATGGCGTGGAAGGGCCCACCAGTCCTCATCTGCATACACGTACAGTCACATGCACATGTGCAAAAATAACACACAAACAAACAAACAAACAAACACACACACACACACACACACACAGAGAGAGAGAGAGAGAGAGAGAGAGAAAGAGAGAGAGAGAGAGAGAGAGAGAGAGACAGAGAGAGAGAGAGAGAGAGAAAGATTCCGTTCATGCAGACAACGACAGAAAGAACTATACGGAAGCTCAGAGACTTACCGCAGGGTCCATGTACTGTTTCTTGCCTCTCCCTCCACTGAGGATTGGTCCCTTATTCGCCTGCAGACAGAGAGAAGGCAAGGGGGTCTCTTAGACGCTCTTTTTCTTTTGTGCATGCATGCTCTCTCACCTTCTGAGCTCTTTCCCCATCACCCTTCCCACGGTCCCTTTTTCACTCCCTCATTCACTACACCAATTGAATCCGATGTTCTCTCAAACCGGCTTTCTGACTGACCAAGTCAGTCATCGCTCACTGTCTCCTTCAAGCCCTCACCAACTCCCTCACTGTTGACAGTCTCTGCCTTCTTTTCCCCCTCGAAGTCAGTGGATGTCGCTCGTAGTCAGTGGATGTCTTTCGTTTCACAATCCACCCACCCACTCACTACTGACTGACTGACTGACAACGTGCCACGCCATGCCAAAGTCAATGAGGAGGCAGACGCCGTCTCCTCTCAGAATCTGCAGGCAGGGGGCCGGGGAGGAGGAGTAGAGACCAGAATTGTTTTTTTTTCAGGCGCAGAATTATACTCTGTGCACCCGTGTGTATGCACATGGAGAGAAGCTAGGTACGTGGCTTAAGTTTTCTGCTCTGGTGGGTGTGCCAAAGAGACATAGAGAAAGGGATACAAGCAAAATCACCAACAAAAGAAGAGAGACAGAAAGAGAACAGAAGGAATCTATCGCGCGATGGTTTGTCACTTCATGTCAACCGAAAGCTTCTTTTCCTACATGAAATGTAAAAGCAGGCACCATCTCAGAGGCAGACGCAGAGGCACTCTTTCGCACAAACGGGGGGAAGGAACACAAATCAATGCTGGTCCCACAACACAATCTTTCAGGAAAAGGGATAGGAAAAGAACTCGGAAGAAACTTCTCGGACCCACCCAAGGAGCCCACACAAAACATTTCCCAATAGCACACGACACTCAGCCGCCCCCGTCCTCCCCAAAGCTGATCACCAGAAAAGAACAAGGCTGGCTCACCACATTCTCCACGGAGATGTCGAGATGAGCGAGGTCGTTGCTGTGAAGGCAGTCGAGTCCTGTCAGGACCTGCACTCACACACTCATGGAACAACAAAAGACACACGCTTACGTTCGTGTAGCGCTCTACGGATGGCAAGCAGTAAGTGCAATCTCTCTTTCCCACTTTGATCTCTCTTTCTTTGGCGTTTACGCAAGGACGTATGCACGCGCGCGCGCGCACACACACACAGATAGAGAGAGAGGAGTTTGAGACAATGGACAAAGGAAAATCAAAGAGAAAATAGCCCTTGCTGCTCGCGTGCCATACCAACCTGGTACATGTAGAACCTGATGTCGTTTTCCGTCAATCTGTTTTGGACCTTGAGGAAATTGAATAGGTCACCTGCACACACGTACAAAAGATCCATCCATAAACGATTTCTCTTCCCTAAGGTGAAGGTCCTCCTTCGATTCAAGCATTCCTCCAGCAAGACGCACCTGTGCACAAACATCAGGGGAAGGAGGGGTGGGGTGGGGGAGACAGGGAGAGAGGGAAGGAGGGCCTTTGTGTTTGTTCCTCTTCTCTTCTCACCTTTGTTCGCAAGCTCCGAAACGAAATAGACCTGCGATATGCAAACAGAAAAAGAAATGAGGAATAAAGATGGACGTAGAGCGGAAAGATCCACAATTCAAGTGGGCAGCCAGTTCGGCCAGACTGAAACTACCAAAGGTCGAATCGGATGCGTTCCCTTTTCATCCCCGCCTTCAAACCCTCCTTCCTCCCTTTCTTCCTTCCTTCCCTCCCTCCATCCTTCGTTGGTTTCTACCGTCCTTCGCTCCTGCTACCTGTCTGACAAACCCGTCTGCTCTTCCACCCCTTGCGTTTTTCGGACAGCTAGAACTCTTCGTTTCCCCCTTCTGCCTCCACCTTCGAGCGCAGACACGAATGCACTGTGTGAGGAAGAGCAAGAAGGAAGGATCGAACTGACATTTTCGTCGTCAAAGGCGCAGTCGTACCAAGTGACCACATGCCGAGCTCCAAGGAAATGAGAGAGGAGGCGCGCGCACCCTGGGTCGTTGAGGGGCTGCTCTGGGTCTTTCCTTTCTTCGAATCTGCTGACGACATTCCTGGGCACCCTTTTCACTGCACAGAAACGACCTCTGTCGAATCCCTCATCTACGTTCAGGGGTGTTCCCTGGGAATCAAAACAGAGGTCTCGGTATAACTTGACCTCCCCTTCGTTCTTCGGGGCCTTCTCGAGCATGTCATACAGTTGATACCTTCCCTCATGTGTCTGAGGATTGTACGGACTCCACCGGACGAAGGTGCTTATGACGTAGTCCCTCAGTTCAAATTCCTTGAAAGGATGCTGGAGGAAGACGGGGAGCCAGCCCTCAGGTGGACCAAACTTTTTGATGAGTTCCTCCTTCCTCTTCTCCTCCTCTGATGGTTCCATCGTCACACTCTCACCGCTTCCCTGCCTCTGCTCAGCCACGCAAGGTTCCATCGTCACACTCTCACCGCTTGCCTGCCTCTGCTCAGCCACGCAAGGCTCCATCGTCACAGAAGAGGTCCAGAGACGGGACACACAAACCGTCAAGGAACTTTAATTGACCTTCAGGGTCTTGCTGACAGAAAAGCACAATTCTGATTCAGGATACTCTGTCCCCTCCCTCCTGAGACAATCAGATGAACAAAGAAAGAGGGAGGGAGGGAGGTCTCCTCGCTTGCTGGAGTGACTCTTGGGCAACCGCGCGGCCCGTGCACACAAAAAAACTGGAATCGAATTTCAAGTCGAGCGTGATCGATCCAGTGTCAAAAACGAACTGGGTGGGGCAACTGCTGAAAATGTCCTTGCGTAGCCCGTGGCAATGTGCGACGTGGCCCCCGTTCTCTGAGAACTTCTCTCTTGCAGTTTCACGATCGAAACTTGCCTAGCTGAGAGTTAGCTGACTTATAGCTGCATGCGCCGCCGGCCATTCGGGATCATGCAGGGGGCGGCCTGCATCCGGGTCATTTCGGGTCACCGAGCTCGATCGATCCTCGTTCCATGTCGATCCTCTCTTCGATTCAACAGACTCATCATCGTTCAGGCCGGTGCAGTATGTGTTGGAAACACTGTGTGAATACGTTGGCAGATAGGACACTTCACTGGAAGTAACGCGAAGCTCCAGTATGCACTTGTCCAGTTTTCTGGGGAGACTTGGCCCACAAAAATAGATCTAGAGTCTTCTCTGGGAAACGTTCCTCACCATCTTTGGTCTGTCAGAGTGAGTCCTTGTGTCCCGTATTGGCTAGCATGAGGGCTTACTCTGATGCGATCCAGCAGGGTGAAAACAGGGAAAGAACGTTGGCAAGGATATCTGGAACAGGCAGACTGAGCGCTCGGGCATCCCATTCCTTTCCTGCGGTGTCACCAGAAGAAGAACCGGCAGAAAAGCGGTGTCGATTTGATCAGCCCGACGACAGTCAACTTTCTTGTTCCTCGTTGAGTGCTCCACTTTATAATTCCTCTGGCGTCGCAGAAGAACAGGTGCAAGGCCATGGACGAGAAGGCTCTCGAATCAACGCTATGATGCTTCATGGAGAAAACAGGGTTCTTGGTGAAAAGCAGGCACAACCAACCGATGAGCACGCCGGGCAGAACGGCAGCACCCGAGACCCTTTTCCCTCCGGCGCTTTGCTTGGCAGTGACAGGAGGAATCAACAAGACTTGCACGACATCAACGCATCAGATTCATCTTTCGCAGCAAAGGGAAGCTCTGAAAGGATACGAGAGGACGCGGCGATGCTCGGTCAGGGTGAAGAAACAGACCATGGATTGCTTCTCCAAAACGGCAGTGTCGTTTGGGGGTCGGATAGGGGTTTGACGACTCCGGTGGGAGGAGCGGAAAACTTCAAATCTCAGCTTCGAGAGGCGCTGGGAGAGAGAGTGAAGCAGCTGCGTTTCGAGGTCGGTCGACTTTTTCTGTTCGTCTGTCCGTTTCGCTTTTTATTTCTTTCTTAGTGCAAGCTCCGCGAATGCCTTTTGTTTTCGAAACGAATCCAATTTTTCCGATCGGCTGTTTTCTTGTGCTCCACTGGACTTCCTTCGTTGAGTTCAACGCACCATTGCCCGCTCCTCTGTATGACCGCTCAAGTTGCTGATGTGTGCGTGCGTGCAGGTGGGTTCGGGGGTTTCAGCTGGCACCCTTCTGCTGGACAATCCTTTTGCCCAGATAGACGTCGAGACGCTCTACTCACTCACGTTTGCTCGACATGCGGAGATACTGGGGAGCTTCAAAGAGGCAGTTAACGTTGCGAAGGTGAGCCACGTTTTCAAAGCACCCAAAGAAATGTAAAGCCTTTGGTTTTGGCTTCACTGTATGGAGCGGATCAGCAGGTGGGTGTTTTGTTTTCTCTACAGGCAAAGCGCAATCAGTGCCGAAGTGTTGGACAGCCATCGAAAACCAGCTTTCTTTCAAAACAGTTCATCCAATCGTTGTGTCAATGACTGCGATTTCTCCATCCTCCTTCTTTCCTTTCCGCAATTATCTACCGTCTTCCTCCCTCTCGCTTCATTCCTGCATCATGCAGAGATGCGATCTGAGGGTCCTCACAGCCACCCCATGCAGGGTCCCTCAGGACATCCCCCATGCAGAGACAGAAGAAAGAAGGCCCCAACTTCTCGAACCTCACCAACGCCTTTGCCCGAACGGACTCGAGGATTCTCTCACGGCGCCTCAAAGAAGACCCGTGAGGGATCCCACCCCCCACCCAGAGACAGCACACACCCCTCAGGTGCCTCCACTGCGGAACCGAGACCTGGCAGTACCCCCACAATCCACCATCGCACAATCGCACTCTGATTCCCCTACCGCACACTTCAACAGAGAAGGACGCACCTCAGGAGCGGTCCTTGGGCTGGCTGTCACGGAGCAGCAGACTGAGCGGACTGAGCGGGAGACCCCGAGTCCCATTGAAAGCGAGCGTCAACGTCTGAGTCAGACTCAGATCCCGAGCGCCCAGATAAGCCAGCAAGATCAGAGAGGTTTCATATTTCCTGCACACGGGCCTCGGACGGGTGTGTCGTCGAGCCTGTGCCGGTTGGAGTACTGCCGGGTCTCGGTCTGTCTGTAGGGGGCGGAGACTGCAACTCCGATGACCTCCCTCCCAGATCATGGCCCTTCAGTTCCCCTCTGCAAAAGAAGAGCAGAGGTCCTCCAGATGTGACGGTCGAGGGGGAGTACCTCCAGTCCGAGACGGAATCTCAGTCTGGGAGGGCGTTGCCTCTGTCTGTGTGTCTCTCCTCCTCAGCAGAGAAGAGGGAAAGCCTCCAGATGGTCTCGGTTAGGTCTCTGGAAACGCTCCCGACTGAAACAGGACTTCAAGCAGGAGACGAAGAAGAAGGAGGGGAGGAGGAGGAAGGAGACGGTAGCAGGGATGTGAAAATGGTCCGTCAGACTGATCTTTGGATAGTTAGCCGAATTGAGCAAAGCAATCAGCCAGCGCGTCACTGATCGACTAATTCTGTGAGTCAATGAGGCATGCAGTCATTCAATCGGAGGGAGGGTGGCCCTTTGAATTAAGGGCAGCCCTCTTCTATGGCTCCTTTTGTCCTCACACCTCCCCGTTTAAGAGAAAGAAAGATGCATGTGAAGTACACGGTTGGGCCGATCTCTCTCTCTCTCTCTCTCTCTCTCTCTCTCTCACAGACACACACACACACACATGTCTGTATGTGCCTATTCGATCGTTTTGCTGTGATACCTGAGATTTGTCGTCCTGTTTGGATTTCTCACACTCGCTATCAGTGTTCTCTTTCTTGCTCTCTTGGTTCCTTTTTGTGTGTCTGTCTGCCTGCCGGCCTGTCTCTTCTCATAGCAGGGTGAAGAGGAAGAGGAACGGGTGGAACGAGAGGAAAAATGACGAGGAGGGAGACAAAGAAAGTAAAGAGCAGGATGTGGAGGAGGACTGTTCTGCCTACCCACGGTTGCCTCCAACCTCCAGGGAGGATTCTCCTTCCCCGACCTTGTGTCCCATCCCGTCCCCTGCGTTTCTGCGCGGTGAGTCGCCCAGCGCGTGAATCAATCTAGCTGGCTTCCGTCGTCGCCTTCATTGCGATGGCCCATCACATCATCACCTACCCTTCTCTCGAGTACCCTCTCCAGCTTCGATCAGTGTTCGGTCCAACCCCAATTTGCATTTCTTCTTTCGAGTCTCTTCTTCCCCAAACCCACTCCGCTGCATTAAGGGGACGCGAACTCTATTAATATATTCCTTCCTGCCTGCGTGCTTCTCTTGTGCAGTTTCTGAAGGTGTCCAGTCCACCGACAGTTCCCGCCCTCTGCCGAATCTTTCTGGGTGCCCGTACAGCCTCCGGGGGTTTGACCGTCCTTCTTCTGTCCTTTCCTGTCCTGGCCGTTCGGGGAAGGTTCTTCATTCAACTCGGAGGTTTGACGAGAGGACGGAGAAGGAGAGGGATAGAGAATGTACAGATGAGATGTTCGCGGGGGAGGTTGGGGTGGAAGAGGAAGTGACTGTAGGGGGGGCTCATTTGGAGCAGGGGCATGCTGTTCGGTCTGCTTTTGCTTCTTCTTCTTCTTCTTCTTGGGCCTCTTCTGAGGGTCTCGCAGAGAGGCCTCTTGGGGGTGTCGGTTTGTCCTCTTCTCTCTCCGGGGGGCGGCAGGAAACAGTAGATTCCCGCAATGACGATGTCACGTTGAGTGGAGAGTTGGGGGGTGACGAGTTGGACCTTTTGGGTCTTGACCTGGCCACAGATCATCGTGAAGAGACCCCAGGGTCTGTTCGCGAGTCGAGGAGACGAGGAATGCTCCAAAGCCAAAAGAGTGAAAGCAAACGAAAAAACGTCAAAGCAGACAATGACTTACGAAGGCGGTACAGGCAGTAGAGCAGATCACGACGACGAAACCTCTGAGCACATCCCTGTTGACCCTGAGTACATTTCAGGAATCAGGGGGGTAACATGGAACAAACAGGGGTACTGGATAGCTGACTGGAGGCCCTCGTCTAGGCATTCCGTGCAGAACCCCCGCAGGCAGGCGTTCTCCGTCGAGAAGTTGGGGGGATTCAAACAGGCACGGGAGGCGGCGTTGTTGACCCGCTTCCGTGTGGCTGTCCGTGCGGGAAAGCGTTTCCAGGATCTGCACTGTGACACGGCTAGGTTTGATCAGCTGGATGAGAGCAGGGTGGAAGAGCTGCAGGCTCTGTGGAACGGGGTGACAAAGGAGGTCTACTCTTACAGGTCCTTCAGTAGAGAGCTGGAGGGTGAGGGGGTGGGTGAGGATTGTGAGATGACAACAGGGGCACAAGAAGAGGAGGAAGAAAATAGAGCCTCTGTCACAAATGATCAGTACCGTCACGAGTCAAGTGGTGGCCCCAGCCCCAACCCACGTCACTCTCAATCCCAACCTCGTCAGGCTTCTTCTTCTTCTTCTGCTTTCACTCGTCCACTCGGACCTGCTGTCAGGCGCGCGTCAGAGAGAGGATGTGAGTCGAGATCTCCCGGACTTGTCCGTTCTTTCTCTTCCGAGAGCTCTTCTTCTTCTTCCTCTTCTTCCTCTGAGGAGGAGGTGGAGGAGGAGGACTCCGTCCTCTGACACCGTCTGAACGTGACAGAGGAGAGCAGTCACTGCTGGAGCAAGGTGCAAGAGATGTGTTTTGAATTCAGTCGCTTCAACTGCAATGATGCATGTGGGCTCTCTCTACGCAGAAGGGTGAAAGTACAGTCCTGGATGACAGGTTGGCGTTCGCATGTAAATCGTGTCGTTCAGTTCCGCCTTTTCGTCTTTGGCAGCGATGGGAAGAAGGGCTCAAATACAGAGGTAAAGGGAGGTGGAGCTAGAGACCCCGCTTTTGTCAGGACGGGTGCATGACTCATCTCTTCCTCTCTTTCCTTTTCTCTCGATCTGGATAAGGGGCTGTCTACCCTGCATCCATCAAGCAAACCCTAATTCATTAGCCAGAAAAAATCAGAGCGACTGCACGGCGGTGCATGCATGATAGGTCGACATCTCATGATTCATTGAAGACTTTATCTAGGACTTCATACACCTAGTCATAGACACACGATGACAATGAATTGATGTATAGACAGATTATGTGCTGATGCACGAGCTAGCCTAGGGGCTAGCTGTCATTTGCAATGCAGTTTTGCATTATGCTCTTAGTATTAAATAAAGTTAGTATAAAAAAAATTTAGGAATGCTACCACAAGTTACACAACGCTATAGACAACTTTGTGTAGAAAGCTATGCGGATTGCAATGATTGCATAAAGAGATGTCGCTAGAGCTAGCGACAGCGTCTTCTAAGCTATAATGAGTATATATAGCAGGCAATCTGACGGAAGGACACCAGCAGAATGACGTTAAATTACTAGCTGTTGAAACACAGATTTGAAGAAAAAAAAAAAGATAATTGAAGGATTCAAACTCTAGTTCAAACTAGGATTCAGACCAAATTAAATAGCAAATTTAAATGAGTAACAAAAGAAATTCATTTTAGAATTTTTTCAGTGACCACGCGTATATGAACGTTGATAAAATAATATTAAAATTGCTTTCATAAATCTCAAAACAATCTAAAAAACAATTCATCAATCTGATTCAATCAATTTGTTTAAAATTTTGAAGAGATTTTTAGATAAGTGGAAGGTCTTAGTAACCAGCTATACGCTAGCCTATACGTCAAACTTAGAATTTTTTGCATTTGAATATATTAATTTGAATCATACATAACTATTTTTGTCTGGTCTTAATTATTATTTTATTAATAATTGTTTTTAATAATTGATATGATCTATTCTATGTCACATTTCTAGTTCTCCCTCGTTGCAGCTTCCCTTCCTTCCTTCCCTCCTTCGGTCTTTTGGAAAGTAGAGACTCAAGTAGGGTCAGTTTAACTCCGTTCTTGTTCTGTATACCACTAAGGTTCATTTTTGTCGGCCTCTTTACAAGCTTAATCCACTACTCAATTCCATATTTGACCCCGCTTTTCCTCTTTGTGCACTTCCTTGTTTGCAGAGGACGATGCAATATAACTCGCTGACTCATATTTATTAGTGTTCTGGGGGGTCTAGCAAAGCCGAGGAAATCCTAGATAGTTGAAGACCGCTTGCACAACGACCAAACGACAGAACCCTTGAAGCATAAGTTGATGATGAGTGGCAAATCTGGTGGGTCATGCAGGTGTCTGCAAGCAGGATCACAAGAAAAAAAAAAACGTTGGTTTAAACATCCAGATCACATAATGGGCAACTGGAATGAAACCAACCTGACTATGAGGCGTCTACTAATGTTTCCTCATGGGAATGATGTGAGAGTGCTCTGAGCTCAGGTGAATAACTCTTCTTACTGAGACAAAAAGATCTTTCTCAAGTAGTAGGAGACAATCGAATGGCTGTGGTTGCGGCGGGTGTGTTTTTCGTCTGCGAGAACTGTCACAGAGACTAAAGGTTCAAGAAATAGAAAGACCCTCAGTCAGTTAGATGTACAAAAAGAAGTGTGACACTATAATTGACGATTGGCAAGTGAGAAATTGCCTCTAAGCCAGCTATGATACATTTGTCTCGTCCTTACACAACACACTTTGCATTGTTGGGGATCCAGATGTATCATCATGCCGTTTACAAATAAGGAAGTGTGAGAAGGAGAAGCAGGGTCAATTATAGAATTGAGTAACGGACTGAGCTTGCAAAGAGGCCGATCAAGAGGAATGAACCCTTCTGGTAGACAGAATAAGAATGGAGCTAGATATGTGACTCTACTTGATCTCTTCTCACAAAACGATCGAACAAGAGGATAGCAGTCTACTTTCTAAGAGACGAAAGGAACGAAGGAAGAGAAGCTGCAACAAGGGAGAGCTAGATCTAGCTGAATGCGCGCGTATACGTTTCTACATATTTTAATCGACCACAACAAAGAGTTCACACTAATTGATAAGACGCTTAGTTTGCGCTTTTTTTCAGCCTAACTGTGAGGCGTGTACCTGGTGGGTCCAGTGCTTCCTCATGCGAATAATGTGAGAGTGTTCTGAGCTCAGGTGGATAACTCTTCTCACTGAGACAAACAGATCTTTCTTAAGTAGTCAGAAACAATCGAATGGCTGTGGCTGTGGCTGCGTTTTTATTTTTGTAGAGTGGCCACATGCAGAGAATGAGAAGGCCACGCATGGACTACATAACGATTGAAGGTTCAGAGATACAAGTGCAGCAAAAGAGGGGAAGAAAGGATTCAAAGCAGCCATACAGGTACGTGGAGTACTTAATTCTAACCATGCAGAGTTTCTGGCATCCAATTCGTTTGTGTCTGACCTACAAGGAGAAATCACTCTGGAATTCTTCGATACATATTTGGTACGCGAAATACTGTACAGCCCTGAGGATCTCTATAAGGACTACAAACTACAGAGCTGCCTTCAAAAAAGAGATGTCGGCCTCGAGATTTTGTTTGTCTTCTTGATGGCTGCGCTTCAAATTTGTGATCTCGGTATCGTATACGTTGATGCTGTGCTCGTGATGCTGGTCTGCGCTCTTCAAAGAAGAGACCTCGGCAGCGCGGGCGTAAAAGGTTTTCAGAACGGACTGGAGGTCGCGCTCTTGCTGCTCGTTCGCATTCTTTAAAGAAGAGAGCTCTGCAAAGTGGGTGGAGACGGTGTTCTCTATAGACTTGAGGTTGTGCTCGTGCTGCTCGTTGGTGCTCTCTAGGGTGCTCTTGAGGGAAGAGACCTCTGCAAAGTGGGTAGACACGGTGTTCTCTATAGACTTGAGGTTGTGCTCGTACTGCTCGTTAGTGCTCCCTAGGGTGCTCTTGAGGGAAGAAACCTCTGCAGAGTGGGTAGACACAGTGTTCTCTATAGACTTGAGGTTATGCTCGTGCTGCTCGTTGGTGCTCTCTAGGGTGCTCTTGAGAGAAGAGACCTCTGCAGAGTGGGTGGACACGGTGTTCTCTATAGATTTGAAGTTATGCTCGTGCTGCTCATTGGTGCTCTCTAGGGTGCTCTTGAGAGAAGAGACCTCTATAGAGTGGGTAGAGACGGTATTCTCTTAGACTATAGACTTGAGGTTATGCTCGTGCTGCTTGTTGGTGCTCTCTAAGGTGCTCTTGAGAGAAGAAACCTCTGCAGAGTGGGTGGACACGGTGTTTTCTATAGACTTGAGGTTGTGCTCGTACTGCTCGTTGGTGCTCTCTAGGATGCTCTTGAGAGAAGAGACCTCTGCAGAGAGGGTGGACACGGTGTTTTCTATAGACTTGAGGTTATGCTCATGCTGCTCGTTGATGCTCTTGAGAGAAGAGACCTCTGCAGAATGGGTAGACACGGTGTTCTCTATAGACTTGAGGTTGTGCTCGTGCTGCTTGTTGGTGCTCTCTAGGGTGCTCTTGAGGGAAGAGACCTCTGCAAGGAGGGTGGACACGGTGTTTTCTATAGACTTGAGGTTGTGCTCATGCTGCTCGTTAGTGCTCTCTAGGGTGCTCTTGAGAGAAGAGACCTCTGCAGAGTGGGTAGACACGGTGTTTTCTATAGACTTGAGATTATGTTCGTGCTGTTCGTTGGTGCTCTTGAAAGAAGAGACCTCTGCAGAGTGGGTCAAGACGGTGTTTTTTATAGACTTGATCCTATACTCGTGCTGCTCGTTGGTGCTCTTGATAGAAAATATTTGAGCAGAGTGGATGGAAACAGCTTTCTCAAAAGACTTGTTCCTGTGCTCAAGCTTGTTGTTAGTCCTCTTGAGATAAAAGATTTGGGCAGTGTGAGTGTATTCGGCATTCTTCATGGACTTAAGGTTGTGCTCCCTACTATAGGAAGCCACGCCCGCGTTCCCACAAAGAATTCCGAGGAGAGCAACAGTTACTCCAATCACGTACAGCGTAGTGAGAGCAAGAAGCATCTTGTATAGAAGACGTCTTGCGGCCTTCTGGGCGCCTCCTTTTTTGCCTCCTCTTCCACTTTTGCTTGGATTATGGCGTTGGTCTCATGTCCCAAGCCTGGACCAACAGGGCCTCGCAGTGGCCGCAGATGGCCTCGCCCTCCCCGAACAAAATCAAGAAAGGCACTATGTAGACGGGCTGGAGCTTTAGGCGGGGGGATGGTCCGGCTGCAATAGAGGGACTCCAAAACCGTTGTGCTGCCCCATTTTCGTCCTTAATCCTCTACCCAGAAGCGCCAGACTCCCTCAAGTACAGGATTTGATAAAAAAATGGGGCACGTGATTTCCTCTCCCTCTGTAATATTATGAATTTCTTCTGAATCAATACGGAGTGAGCGACAGGCGGCGACAGGCGTGACCACCATTTTGAAAGAACCTAGGCTCAGCGTCCCCCACCTTTTGCGTAACGACTCTCATGTGTTACAAAAAATGTCAGACAGCGCTGAGGAGGCAGAGAAGCGAAGAAGCCTCTCAACAAATCACAACAACAGTTGGCCAACTGTCCTTGACCCTTATGGACTGTACTGGAAAGAATAGAAAGGGGTCAGGAGTTTGGACTTTGGTGGATTATGAGTAAAAGTCTACGAAAAAGAGTGAGCAGTGCGGATGTAGAATGGATGTTTGAGTAGATATGATATTGTGAAAGTATCAACCGTCGGACCGATCAATCAATCATGTAGTCGATCAAGATGCTGGATATCAACCGATGTATATAATGCGTAATAATTAAAAATTCTCTTTATACGTATCCTTTGGGCATTAATTTGTACCGACTTTTTATTTACTGGTGCCTACAGCAATGAATATATCTGTCTAAATTCCTAGAATTGCTAGCAACGTCATTCTACCTATGCCTTTCTTTTTTGCACTTCTCACGGGAGTCTCTACTTCCCATACGCACTCCAAATTACAGAGAAAAAGACCAAATAAAGGGCTCAAAGCAAACCGTTGTTCTGTTCTCTCCTGCTCCCAGATAAAGCAACACATGAAAGAAAGTGCCCAAAAAGGCCGCGTTTCTCTGATCTAACCATCGGGATTCGTTCAGAAAAATATGGAGACTACAAAATAATACAGCTTTCATTGAGTGATTCGCTCAAAATCTTCTCTCTGTCCTATCTAAGAAGCAATCTAAGGACTCTTCTTTCCGTATGTATTCATGCATGCACTGTTTTCCCTGTCTTGCCATGTGTGTAGACGGCGCTATGCCTAAACATGCATACCGGGACCACCTACAAAAAGTCGGTACAAATCAATGCCCGGGGGATACGTATTAGAAATAATTGCATATATACACACATGCATGCATGTATATGTATATTTAAGACAATTAAATTAAAATAAAAAAAAAAGAAAACAAGTTTGTTCGCACGTATCCTTGCGCGCGAAAGCTAAGTTTGTGCGTCCTTGAAAGGCAGCTCGGGTGGATCCGAGGCCCTGACCAGTATCGGAAATTCGCATAAAAATTCTGTGTGCACGTCTGTGCACCTGATTTTCAACTTTCAATTAAAAAAGTTTCAAGTATCACTGCTTGAGTGAATATCGAATAAGGAAGTCACCTTAGGATGAGTATGTGTACACTGTGTAGGTTTATATCTGACATTGTCTGTAATCATCGATCACATTTTTGCTAGCGTTTTTGGCCATATTCAACACATTGATCGCCAGGTTATACCAGATTAAAAACTTAAAAAAATACATACAGTAAGATACAAGTCAGTCCACGCAGTTTTCAATTGACATTGAAGTGGTAGAGAGGACGATCAGATGGGCAAAAAAGGTACTAAAAGAAAAGAGGAAGGAGACGATTGGGCAGGCTGTCATTCATTGCTTGAGAGGAGGAGTGGAGGATGAACTGAAGAGGGGAAGAAGAACAGAGTTGTATCCCTTTCACTTCTTTCTGCACTTGAAGAAATGCACACAGACACTATTCATAGAAAGAGGCCTTCATCCATTTTCAAAAGAGAAGCACGCAGGCCAGCCAGGAGAGATAGGGACATACGCAGTGAATGAAAGAGTAGATAGGATAGAAAGATGGATTGTAAGCAAGACAGATAAAGAAATAAAAGAGAGGGAGAAAGAAATCTTCAGGTGGAGAATTGAGAGGGGAGTGAGAGAGAGAGATAGAAGAGAGAGAGAAAAAGGAAGAAAAGTCCATATAGCACACATACACCGAACAAAAGCAAACGGAAACAGATTGTCAGAAGAAAGAAAAACTAGGACGGGTGCCCTTTTCTTATAGAAGGGTAGCACTAAGAGGAGAACATAGAAGGAGAGCAGCCTGCAGAGTAGGAGACAGGACGTTAGGCTAAGTGGGAACAAAAGGAAAAGTGCCAGAAAGAGGAGGGCAGAGAGTGCCGTTGGAGGAGAGACTCTGCCCTTATTGCAAAGGATGGATGGAAACAGAGGTGTTGGAGGATAAGATCTATATACTGACTGAGTGTCCGATTTATGATAGAGAAAGAACACACATGTATAGAACATTAGGAGCAGACTGGAACGAGGGAAGAGAAAAGAGAGCAAGAGAAGTTTGCAGAGAGAAAAGAGAAGGACAAAGAGGCAGACTGCACACTGAGGCTCTGTTCAAATTCTTGATAAACGAAGGGTATAGTGCGGTGAATGAGTTTTTAGGGAGGGCGGCGTTCAGAAGAAGAGTGTTCAAGGAAAGCCCAGGAAGGTACACACCTGGAAGCTCGTTGGATGAAACAGTGCTAGCACAGAGATACGGAGTAATCACAAAAAGAAAGGGAGGAACGGAAAGAAGAAAAGAAGAATATAAGACCATCCTGGAAGCAATGGAAGCAAGAAGACAGCTGAGGGAGGGAGAAGAAGAAATCGCTGAGAAAAGAATGGAGAGAGGGCGTGCACAAAGCCAAAGTGTCCTTTCGTCCTGTGTCATTGGATCGATTTTTGGAGCAGTCCCTTCTGAGCAGCCCATAGACCAAAGCATGCAAAGCGCAGATAGATTGTTGTTTGTTAGCAGCCTGGGAAACCAAGCGGGCCACGGGGTGTGGTCTGAGCCTCAGCGATGAGGTACACCCCCCTGCTGTTTACGGGGGCGACCTCTATAAAACAAAACGGCGACAGTGCTCTAGGGCACCACTAATCACTAATCACTAGTTTAATTGCATATGGAATTACCTAAAAAAGAAATCTCTCGACCCAGCTATAAACGTGCGTATGAGTGCTCAGTGTCTAGCTGACTTATCCCTAAGTATATTCCAGAAACTTAGCCTCTATTTAAAAATCATATTTGTTCATGTCTATATAAAGCTGTGCAATTCAATCGGATATCAGTATGTGTTATAGCTATAATTGGAATGCAATGCTTTAAATTTTCTGGAACATTAATGCTAGCATCAATGCTATGTTATGCTGAAAATAGCTAAAAATAAAGCCGTCAGTGTTTGAGATTATTTCAGATAGACTCAGATAATGTTTGAATCTAGGTTTGAATCATGCAGACTAGCATACAGATTAGCTTAGTAACCATGCAGGCTTACTTGAAGATTAAAGTTTGACGAGATACCTAGGCGTAATCTGTACTATATGATTCTGTAGATATATATGTCTTTAGATATATTTTTCATAACCCATAATATACTATATGCACATAAAAAAATATATAGAAAAAATATATGAGGTAAGACTATCGTAATGAAAACTTTCTTCAAGAAGGGTTCTTCGGTGAACCATCGGTGAACCAATGAAGTGAAAATCTGTTTATACATTGAAGAAATGGCATAGATATATTAGATACATATAGATATATTTTTAAAATTGAAAATATAATATAAAAATATATATACAGATCACGCCGAGCGAGATACTACTAGTATAGATCCTAGAGTAGATCATTCTGCTCTTTCACTCAGCTACAGTCAGCACATACAGGGCCTCACATCGCATGCCTGTTATGAAATCTTCAACTGGTTCATTGAAAAACAGAGCAGAAGATTCGGAGCAGAGAGAATCCCATGGGCACACACGTGCTGATGGCCCATTGATGGAACATCATGGAAGCTTGGAATCAAAGTGCGCTGACGTTATTTTGGAAAAAGAGAAAGCGGATTTCATTTTCTTTTTGCTGCTGTCCTCCAACTATTGACAAACCGTCAGGCAGTGTGCTGCTTGCCTCGATTGTCTGCAGCACAGCACATTGCGGCATTGTCTGTCGGTGCATCTGCACCTTGAGATGCATGCATGTCTCTGCATGGTTCCTCAACCAGTCCTTCAACTGTAGACTGTTCCTGTGTTCAAAGCACGTGCATACACACGCATACGCATGCATACGTAAATAGGGAATCCAACTTGCCGACTTAATTTAATTTACCTTCCCTCTTTACAAATTTCTTCCGTCCTCGGCTCAGACAGTTGATTGTTCATCCATGCACCCGTCTGTCTGTTCACTTTCCCCTCTTTTGGGAGGAAGAGAGACGACGGCAATTCACATGCTACGACCACATCAACCCCCTCTATACTTCCCCTTCTGTCTAACTAGACACCCAGCCTTCTATGCCGACTGACTGACTGCGCTCTCTTTAGCGAAAGTCGAGCATCAAAGGAAAGGGTGAGGGTACAGTAGGGAGGGGAAAAGAGGAACATAAGAATAGAGAAGAAACAGGGCTGCAGTCGCATGCTGTGGAGTAGAAGAGCAGTCACAAAGCGAAGATGAATGAGTGTCCAACGATCAATAAGAGAGAAGCAAAGACAGGTCAGAAAGAGCACAAAGAAAAGGAGAGATGCATCGTCACATCGTTTGTTTGATTAATGCGCAAGGCACATTCCAGGAGGCAAGCTTTACTTTAGGAAGGAAGGAGGGAAGGAAGATTTCGCGGATTTGGGGAATCTCATCTGACCAGCCCGATTCGTCCTTCCTTTGGAAAAACACAGCGGTCCTCTGCTTCCCTCCTCTCTCATTCCCTGCTTCATTCACATTGGTGATCGACCTCTCGAGTTCCGCTTTTCCCTTTGTCATCAAACATTCCAGTCAGTCATTCAGTCAGTCAGTCGGATTGACTGACGGAACACACCGCTTTCTGTTTCTTTTCTCTCAGACAGTCAAACAACTTTCGTGTTGCATCTCTTCCTCCCAACCCCGCCCCGCCCCTCCTTCAGAACACAGATTAGATTGCCCACGAATCCACCAGGAGACCCGCACGCAGGAAAGACAGAGCAAGGAAGACATAAGAAGTGATAAGAAGGAGGAACAAGGAGCAACACACACACACACACACTGGAGGAGAAGGAGGGGTCGGAAGAGAACGAAGGAAGGAGAAAGAAGGCCGAAAGCCCCAAAGTCTACACAAAGACTAAGGAATGAGTCACACAGAAATGGGGAAGAGACAAGAAAAGAGGAGAAGGAAGGAGACGGGAAGACCGAAACCATGAACGTTGCGGAAAGAATAGAGAGAGCCACATCGACGCCTACAGTCAACACGCTACGCGAAGGGACGGTTTCATCGTCCATCCGCACTCTCCTCCAGAAAAGGAAAGTGAGTGCATGGACGAACAAACAGAGCACACATACACATCAATGGACGAAACAATCATGCAAGTATAGGTACATAGATAGATAGGTAGATCCCAATGGATGAATAAATACAGACAGAAGTATAGGCAGAGAGAGAGAGAGAGAGAGAGAGAGAGAGGAGGCAGGCAGGCAGGCTACCAATGAATGTGGACAGGCAAAGACACCGAGAAGAGAACAGGCCTACTGACAATTCATAAGTCGAAAGAGCGAAGGACCAAAACACAACACTCGCAACGCTAACCAACAGGAAAGCGACACGACGACAGTTGACAGCAGCAACACAAAACAACGCCATGCATCACAAAACAGCACAGGGAGTCCGACTGACTGCAACAAAGAACTTAGGTTTCTCCTTCGCTCTTTCCCTTCTCTCCCTCCCTCCTTAGTTCCTGCCTTTTTTGACCCTGACTTCCTTGCATCCTCTCTTCCCCCTTCTTTCTTTCTTTCTGTCTTTGGACAGGAGTCAACGTTCAGCTTTACTTACACACGCACACACATACTTGCTGCGCCTCCAGCGGGACACGGGGATACCCTCACCTCACCATCCATGCAATGGCCGAATTCACAGCAATCACAGCGACGCAACACAAGGGAGGCAAAGACGTAAGCTGGCAGAGAAGGAGCATATGCAGGATGAAGTGAAGACTCCCCACGATGAATCGATCCTGCAGGCATGGACACAAGACTCTCCTCTTCTCCTTCATTCCTTCTTTCCGCATCGATCGGCCAGCCGCTTTGAATTGCCCCAAACCACAAACAAAACGGAACACACTCCTAAACATGAATGCGGACACACATTCAGTTTAGACAGACAGACAGACATTTGAGTCCGTCGTGTGAATTCTGGGAAAGCAAATTTAACAGCGTGCATGTCTCGGTTTGCCCGACCGAAAAAAAGAAAAAGAGAAAGACAAGCCTCTCTCGCCTGCTCCCTTCCTCACTGCAGTTGTGCCATCAAACTGAACGCCGTACCACACCTCTCTCTCTCTCTCTCTCTCTCTCTCTCTTTCTCTCTCCCTCTCCTCTCTTTGCCTATTCTGCTTCAATAAAATTTCGTTTTATTGTTCATTCACTCTCTCTCCCTCTTTCTCCCCTTCTCATCGGTCCTTCTTCCCGTTCCCCGGACGACACTTCAGCAGACTCCTTCAGCATTTCAACGCACAGACTACTTATGGGTTCCGCGTTTGGAAGGAAGTGGATAAAAGGAGGGAAAGCGCAAGAAGAAAGAACACACGCACACTCACACACAGACAGATGGGGGAGAAGAGAGGGTGAGCGAAGACCTGGAGACGACAGAGGAAGAAGAACACAAAAGGGACGTACGTACGTGCAGACCCAGACAGAACACAGCCAAGCAGACGAACAGCCGGAACGTGAACGTGCAATGCCTGCGGGGCTTCAGTCTGTTCTTCACGACACACCATGAGACTCCATGAAACTTACCTGTAAGAGAGAGAGAAAGAGAAAGAGACATCCAGGCACGCAGAAGCCTGGAAGACAGTGAGAAGAAAAGAAAAGAGGTGAAGAGGAAAAGGAAGAGAGCTGAATTAGAAAAATCAGACTGACTGCGAGAGGGTGGCAAGAAGAGAACCCAAAATGAAAAAAAAAAATGCGGGGGGCGGATAAGAACTCTCCTCCATCACTTCTTTTTCTTCGTGTGCGTGTGATTGAAGGGACATCCGAACCAAGCCCACAGACAATGTTGGCCTTCATCATTTTATCATTTCTCCACTCAGCGTCACTTTCTTTATTTGCTGTGATGCTTTCATGGATGTTTCACGAATCCGACAGTGTTTTTTGGGGGGGCCTTGTTTCGTTCCCATCTGAACGATTGTTTCTTTTGACTGAATGAATTCCTCGCCCCATCGTAGAATGGTGACAATGCCCAGAAGACACACCTCCAGAGAGACTAGATGTTCTTCCAGATTCCTCAACCTCAAACAGACTTTTGTTCCTTCTTCCCTGCATCCCTGTTTGCTTGTCGGAGTACAAACAAGAGAAAAATCAAAACAAAACAAAATGAAATGTCCTCCCCTCTTTGCCCCTGCTAATGCTTTCGCCTCCGGATTCACCTCCGGATTCTTTTTCACTTTCTTCCCAGTCAATCAGAAAGAGAAAGATGAATTGACTACATCGGCCCGCTGTTCCTTCCTTCCAGTCAGGACACAGACACAGAAAGAATCCACCCAAGGGCAGGCTGCAGGCAGTCTAGGCAGCAGGAACTAGGTGAAATTGGATAGGTATTTACAGACTGAAAAAACTGGTTGCGAAAAGCAGAAAAGCATCTTTGCGTCTTGAGAAAGACGTTCCTGTGAACATACACAGGACAGAAAAAAGAGTTGCACACAAATAACAAACACACAAGAGACAAAACGCAGATTGATGTTCAGGGTAACAAAAGAAAGAACTTGCAGGCAGGCGTGCCTCGTCTATTTTCATTTATGCGATATTAAATTATCTCTGTCCAAGCAGATCGGCAAAGAGCACAACAGGACGAAGCCAGAGACGAGAATAAAGGAGAAAAGTAGGTAGAAAGGGAGCAAAAAAGCAGGCTGAAGAGAGGCGAAGGAAGCAGTTGGAGGGCGAGAAGGTGAAGCAAGAAGACCGAAGAGACCACAGACATAGAAGAAGGAAGGCAGAGAGATAAGGGGAGAGAGAGAGAGAGAGAGAGAGAGAGAGAGAAAGGGGGGGAGGGAGGGAGGGAAAGATTGCGCTTCCATCCCTGACAGTTAAAAGAAGGAAGGCAGGAAGGAAGGAATTTCGGCGGAACACCTTCCGTAGGGGTTTGCTTGCTTTGCCTTGCCGCTGTGTGAGGAGAGGTGTATCAAAAAGCTCATGGAGACAATCCACTTTTCGTTAACCATCGGCAGGACGGGGAAACGACGAGATCCTGTCAAGAAAGAAAAGGGAAGACAGAGAGATTGACAGACGGAAGACAGAAGAGCTAGACATGATGCGAGTGCATCAACCTATTTCTCTCTCTCTCTCTTGCACTGTCTCTCTCTCTTTCTGCTCATTAATTCTTTCTGCAGACGACAAAGCGGTCTTGCTTGTGAACGAAAGGAAAACCCTCTCGCTCCGACACACCTTCCTTCCTTCCTACCTCCCATCTTTTCCTTCCTTCGTCCAGTCCCTCTGTTTCTTCATTTTCTATTCTGCAAATGCGTGTAATGAATGCGGTACTTTCCGATGATGCGGTAGCAAAGGACATGCCGCCACTCGAACAAAAAAGCGAGCAAGAAGCGAAGCTTACAGACAAGAGAAGAACAGAAAATGGGGCAAGACACAGAGAGGCATGGGAGCCGTCTCTCCACCAATCGGCCACACCGACAGGACAGGACAAGGCATTTCTTTCTGTCCTCTTTTTGTCTGACTGTCTGTCAGGCGAATTTTACATCAACCAAATCACCCTCTTGACAGGCAAACAAACAGAAAAGAGAAACGCGCTGAGCCCTGCCTCTTCGATACTCAGGCCCTCTTGCGCTTTCTCGGTCTCTAAGAAAGGAGAAAAGCAATTTTTTCTCCTATGTACTATTTCTCTGTATGTCCGCGAATCGAGAAAATTTCGGGCAAACAAGGAGAAACAGAGACAGGGAAAAGGAAGGACGCAGCACTTCTGTTTTCATTTCTAAATAGTTGTAGAGAGGGCCGGAGAGACCGCAGCAAGGGAGAGACACAGAGACCTACACAGAGACCCTGCCCATGCTGCTGACCCATTTTTCCTGAAAGGACGAACAAAAAAAAGGGGGCTGGTAAAAGAAGGAGCGAAAAAACCGCCCGACAAAGCACACGAAGACACGGCCTCTGCAGTTGGTTTTCCCTCCATCATTCTCTTCTTCCTTCTCTGTTGTCGGCCTTGACGACTACACTTGTGCAGGTCACCTTTTTCCTTCCCTCCTTTCCCTTTCCTTTCTTCCCGCCTCGGCCCTCCCTTTCGACCATCAGTCTGCTCATCCCGACGGTCTCCTCTCCTCTCTTCCTCTCTTTGCATCACGCTTTGAGGAAGAGATGGCTGTTCTCTTTGGCACAATTTGCGTGTGAAGACTGTCGATCTCCTGCCCCGCCACTCAGTGCTTCCACTCAGCAGGCGAAAACAGAGAGAGAGACAGAATCCAAAGACGCTCACGTGCCCACGGCAGAAGAGGAAAGAGGCGTGAGCGAAAACCAAAGCGGAAGGAAGAGGCAGGAAAATGGAGACGCAAGAAAATAGGGTAATTCCTTGATTTCCTTCCTGTTTTCCTTCCCCCAACTCTCTTTGGTTGCTCAGAGAGACCAAGGGATGACGTACTCACACCTCCTTCAGAAAAGAGACCAGCTTGTAGTCTCAGTCGCGTCCTCCTTCCTCCTTCCAGCTCTCTCATCATTCCCTTTCCCTTTGTGGAAACCTGCTGTCTGTCCCTCGATCCCTGTCACTGGATGCGGATGTGTCTCTTTGTACATATGCTTGTCTTTTTTTGTTTGCTGCTTGCTAACACCTTTTTTTTTTCGACTCGAATTCTACTATCTTCACTCGGACATTTCCATCCTTTTTCACTCCTTCCCTCTTGACCGCGGACCCATGTCTTCTTTCGAAAAATCTGAATCATTTATTTGCTCCATTCCCTTCCGTCAGCCCTCTGCTGATTGACGGAACCAGAATCCAAAAAAAAAAACACGCCAGAGAGTCAAGCAGGCACGCAAGTAAGCAGACAAACTCACCCACACACACCCCAACTCCGCCCACTCATGTTATGTCCCCTCCATCAATCCACACCCCTCCAACCAACCCGACTTACCTTCCTGACAGCTCTATACGCCACGAAGGGTGCGATCAGGTGCACCACGCTGACTGGAAGGAAGAGAGGAGAAGAAGGAGAGAGAAAGGAAGGACACATGCAATCCAAGCCATCCAATTGCCTGTGTGTGTATGCTGTGGTGAGTGTGAGTCGACCAGTCGGCCGTTCAGTTTGTTGTCTTGTCATTCAGTCAACCCTAAGCTTTCTCTCTGTATCTATCTCACGGCATGTTTCGCCGGTGAGGGATAGAGATTCACTCAGAGGGTGTAAAAGAGGAAGGTGGGCAGAGACCCCACAGGCAGGCAGGCAGACAGCTCCTTTGACACAGCGGTTGAGCGGGCGAACGCCCTCCACCTCAAATGTCCTGCAGTGGCTTTCGGTTTTTTGCTTCTTGGGGGGGACAGCGTAGCAATACTGAAAGAAGGGAGATGCGGAAAAAGGGGAGAATTCATTCTGCTTTATCTCCCGTACGTGCTAACCTCCAAAGCAACCCGGTTGCTTCACAACGACAGGCTGAGGTGAAGAAAAGGTGAGGTGCAGAAAAGGAAAGCAAGGAGACCAGAAGGAGGAAAACAAGCAACGCAGGAAGAAGGAAGCAACATCCCTTCCCACCCTTCCGACCTGCCGACGCACCTACAGGCTCTCACAGATACCGACGCTTGTGAGCAACAAAGCACCGAGTATCTGTGTGTCCAGTCTGAACATGCGGGAGCAAGAATGAAGGAGACAAGTGGGGAAGAAAACGGACTTGAGATTATCAAGCCGTACAGGGCAGACAGAGGCAGAAATGAAGAAAGAGAAAGAAACAGCAGGCCGGGCTTTCACAATCACACCCGTCAATTCTCTCTCTGTTTCTCCTCTCGTCTTGCTCACTTCACTTGCTCTCCCCTCTTTCCCCTCTCTCACTCATGCCCTCCCTCCACACCCCTGCCTCCCCCCTTGCGACATGACTGGTGAAGCGGTGACTCTTTCTTTTTTCATTTGTTAAACCGCAACCGTCCCATCCACGAAAGAAAAAGGCTTCCACTTTCTACCTGCCCGTCCATCCAACTGCCCTGCACGCCACCGATCAGTCAATCAATCGACTGATCCTGCACGCCACCGATCAGTCAATCAATCGACTGATCAATCTTTCTCTCTTTCTGCTGACTCTTCCGTCTGTGTGTCTGCCTATTTGTCTGTCTGTCATCCCTGCTCGAAGCTCCCTCTGCCCATCGACTCATCCGACGCTCTCGCGCCTGCATGCCCAGCCCACGCGGTCTGGGAAACCCCACGAGATGCTGCAGGCCCGCAGAGGACAGGGGAGAGGGGGCGGAGAAAGGCGAAAGAGGTGAAAGAAAGTAATGACTGCAAGAACATCGCTGAGCGTTAAAAAAAAAATGCGGACACCAAAAACTCCACGTACATAGGCAACTTGGCACGCACGCTAAACGGGACACTGATGAAGAAGAAAAGCGACTTCACTCATGAACTCTTCCAGGCTTTATTACCTATTTATTTTGTGTCTGTTCACGCCTGGTCAGCCGAGTTCAGCTCTTTGTCTCTGTCTGTCTTGTCAGTCTGCCAGAGGACCTTCCCCTCTGTCTTGCTGAAGTAAGGAACGGGGTCCGCCGTCTCTCTCTGCACCCTCTCAACCGTCGTCTCTCTCTGTGTCTGTGTGTGCACGCCGCCACCCCTCGACTTACATCCCCCAGAAATTACCCCCCCTAGAGACGGCAGACAAGAGAAACCGACCAGGAGAAAGTCAGCAGGTCGCAACAAACGGACGAGAGACAAGCAGCAGAATTTGTTTTACAACATACATTCTGTGTGTCAAAAGAGAAAGAAAGCGAGAGAGGAAGGTTCAAGGAAGAGAGAAAAAGAGACAGAAAAACACAAACACGTGCACACACACACACACACACACACACACACAGAGAGAGAGAGAGAGAGAGAGAAAGGAAAGAAAGAAAGAAAGAAAGAAAGAAAGGAAAGAAAGAAAGAAAGAAAAGAAAGAAAGAAAGAAAGAAAGAAAGAGAGAGAGAGAGGGAGAGAGAGAGAGAGAAAGGGAGAGGGAGAGAGAGAGAAAGGGAGAGGGAGAGAGAGAGAGAAAGAGAGAGAGAGAAAGAGAGAGAGAGAAAGAAAAAGAAAAGAATCGTTGTGAGGACCCACCCACCCACTTACTCACCTGGATCCATCGACTCATCATCGCAGTCGGTCATCGCAGTCCCGTTTGCAGCCCCCCCCGCTCCCGCTCCTCCTCCTGCTGCTTTGTACACTCCCATTCCCTCATCGGTCTTCTCTCTCGACGCCAACGCACCGGGGTTGAACGCTGCCGGCGCGATGCCTGAGGCTGAGGGGGTGGAGGGGAGAGTGGAAACCGACTGAGGGTTGGGGGTCAAACCCTGAGACGGGGGGGGGGGAGTCCCCATGCTCATGCCCCCCATTCCCTCCATCATGTGGGGGTTGGGGGTCTGGATCACTACACTGCTCCCGTCGGCCGCTGCCGCCGCCGCAGCTGCAGGAGACGAGGGCGTGTGGTGAATCACCGTTGGCATGCCGCTGCCGGGTGGGATGAAAACCCCAGCAGAGGAGACGGCAGCTGCGGCATCAGGCTGCCCCCCAACTCCCCCTCCGATGAGGCCATGAGGCTGCACATGGAAGTGAGGAACGGGAAGGGGGGTCGGCTCAACGGGAGAGATCTGTGGCACGACGTCTGCACCCCCGCCGAAGGGACCGAACATACCAGCCGCATGGGCAGCAGTCAGCGCCTCCTCAGCAACGGGCCCGAAGGTGTCGGCGGCAGAGGCGGGTGCAGAGCCCGGCACGGGGAGGGAACCCGCGAGAGCCTGTGCGTCGGCGTCGATCAGCGCCTGGAGACGGGGATCGGGGGCAGCAGTGAACCATGGGTGGAGCTTCAGCTCTGCTGCTGATGGACGCTCTGCGGGGTTGATTCTCAACATCTTCTCCATGAGGTCAACCACCTGTGCAGAGAGCCTGTCGTGCATGCGGTACTTCTCAAGAAGCTTCTGGAGACCCTTCTGCATGAAGTACCTGCACAGTCAGTGTGTCAGACAGACGCATGGTGCCTTAGGTCAAATCCGTTTATCTTCCCCGCAAGCAAAGAGAGACAAAACAGACAGGCCGCAGTAGTCAAAAAAACAAAAAGAGAGATCAACAGGCTGCAGAGAAAAAGCAGACAGAATCAGACCCCCCCAACGACTTGAACGAACGCGAACAGACCAGGCAGGATGACCGACCAGTTCCCACATTGAAAAGAAAAGGCCCACCCACCCACCCACCCACACGTCCACTGACTTGAATCGGATGCACATGGTATGATTGGTGGTGTCCCAAGGATAAGTCTTGATCCAGGGGGTCACCAACAAAATCAGCAGCATGGCACCGCAGGAGAAGATGTCGGCAGGGATGGCATCGAAGGGCTGGCCGGTCCACATCTGATCAATTGAGCGATCAGACAACACACATAATAAATTAAACGATAAAGAAAGAAGGAAAGAAGAACGGAAGGATTGAGCACGCTTCATCCAAAACGTGGGTGCACAGTCTTCTCTTTTCGACCCGGAACACGTGCTTCTTCTGTCTGTTTGTCTGATTGTTTGTCTTATTGTTCATCCATGCCGTCCTGTGACAATGTTGCAACAAAAAAAAACAGAAAGAGTCACGAGCAGCTGCAGAAGGGGAGGAAAGAAGCCAAGAACGACTAGACAGTGAGATGGAAACCTGAGAGTGGGAGGGAGGAAGAGTAACTGCCTGCCTGCCTGCCTGCCTGCCTGCTTGACTGACCACGGGGTCCTGATACTTTGCCTTGCCCCTTCTGGTCGGGCACTTCAGATAATGCCCGGGATTCATCTGCACATACTCACGCACTCATCCATCCATACACACACACACACACACACACACACACACACACACACACACACATAGGGGCATCCAGAAAAACATCGATTGTTTATTCACGCTCTCTAGAGAACCAGCTGCAGGTGGGAGAGAGACAGCCAGCATTAATCGCAAGAACGAGCAAAAAAAAAATCCTTTCCCGCAAAGACTTTCTTCTATCACGTTTTCCATTCCTGTTCTTCCTTGAAGAAGACCCAAACAAAATACACACACGCATGCATACAGAAAGAAGAGAGAAACCAACCCACCGGATCAGGCACCAGACGAAACGCCATGCCGAAGTCGATCAGCACGCAGGTGTCGTCAGCCTTCCGGATCTGCAACCACCCAGCAGCAAAGCGACCGACCGACAATCAATCCAATCAGTTGGACGCCCAGATGAATTGGACTTTCGACGCGTCCATACAAATGCAAACAGTCGATCAATCGAATCACGAGTCAGTCACACAAGAACCCTCTAAATGCGGTAGGTCACTAAGACAGACAGGCTGACTGACTGACCACATTCTCCACAGAGAGATCCATGTGTGCGACACCACTCCTGTGGAGGCAATCCACTCCCGTGAGGACCTGCGCGAACGAACAAAAACGGAGAAAAATACATCAATGCATCGAAGAATGAGTGCTATGCAAGAATGAAAGGGAAGCAAAAAGAGAGAAGACAGCAGTCAACCGTTCGTTCGACGACTCAGATAGCTGGTCGATGCGCCCCTCTCCTTTTTTTGTGCATCTGTCTGGCTTTTCTTCTCTTTTTCTCTCTCTGGTTCTCAATTTCCTTCACCTGATCTCTTTCTTCAGGTCCCTTCCTTCACTAATCAGACCCACAGATGAAAAGACAGACCAGACAACTAAACGGACAACCCCCCCACATGTAGTACCTGATACATATAGCATCTGATGTCGATCTCGGACCGACGGGAACCGAACTCCAGGAAGGGGAACAGGTCGCCTGCAGGTGTGTGGCAGCAGAAGGGGGGGGGAAGAAAGAAGGAAACAATCAACAGAATGAAGGAAAAGGAAGGAAAGAGGAACGAACAGGAACATCATGAAAGGCAGGTCGAAAACCCCTTCGCAATTTTCCCAGCATCAACCTGCTTTTTCTAGTGCATCGAACTCCTTTTCCGTGCTCCGCTCCCTCTGCACCTACCACCCTTCTACCCCTTCCCTCTCCTCCAAGCCCCCAGCCACTCTCATTGAATCGGAAAACCTTTTGCACCCTGCCCCGTCTCGCCTCCCTTCTCTCCACGTGACTCGAAAGCGCCTCCTCTGACCTTCGCTTGCGAACTCGGACACGAAGTACATCTGCATGCACACACAGGAGACGGGGGGCACTTGGTATGACCGAGCAACTCAAAGCAGTGCACATCAGAGCGGTGCATGCAACTGCCGTGCGAGACAAACAGGCAAAACACAAGGGCATCACAGCAGCAGCACGAATCACAAATCCCAAAACTGAATGGAGGGGGGCACGGACAGGCTCGTGGGGATCATCGGTAAGCACTAACACATTCACTATACGACTGACGTAAGTATTGTCCCTGCCGCAGTCGTACCACCTGGCAACGTGCCTGCAGTCCACAAAAAAAGACAAGTACCGGAGGGCACCTGAGTCATTTAGGGGCTGCTCCGTGCCGTTCACTCTCAACGCCTCACGGACGTAGGTGAGGGGCACAACCTTCACTGCACAGGGTCTGCCCTCCGGGAATTCCTCTGTCGGGTGGTTGCGGTCTCTGTACAGGGCCACAAAACCCTGGTTAGCCCTCGCCTCCTGCAAGGACCGAACGAATTCGTAACGACCCTCTCCGGTGTTTGGGTCGTATGGCGTCCACGGACGCGCTACTGTGTAGTCCCCCAACTGCCAGGGGTGTGCCAGGAACCAGGGAAGGACCCCATCCTGGCCCTGATCCTCCTCCATGGCGGACATGGTGAAGGAAAGCTTCCTTCGAACAAACGCGAGGCGGGCTCCCCGCTGTCTCTTTGCTTCTTTCGAGAGAGAAAATGTACTGATCAAACGAGAACCAAGCCCTCTGCTGAGTTCAGCAGATGGCTGCTTTCGTGGGCTTCTCTTACCTTTTTCCGATCGCTCTTCTTTTGATCAGCAACTTTGTCAGATAAGGGAAAACCGAAGAAGAGACTAAAAGAGATCCAGAGTGGATCGACGGGGTTGACTCAGTCGGGTCGCACACTGTTGCTGAAAAATCCCAAAAGTGATGGGGCGTTCGCCAGGAGTCAGTCAAACTTGCGCTTCATCCCAAAAATTTGGGCCAAAAGTGAAAAACTTGAAATTTCCGCGCATGAAACAATCGAATTTCCACGAAAAAAAATGAGTTTTAAGCAAAAAGCCATTTACTTTGTAAGAGCCCCTCAAACTCCTGCTAAAGGAGTCTTTACGGGATAACATGAACCGCGCGTGAATCGGCTGCATGGTCGCTCAGCGACCTAAAAGCGTGCCGGGGCATGCATGGAGAGTTGGGGTGGGCTGGCGGCTGGCCGGGGCCCCTCAAGCAGCCCCTGGAGCCCCTGCCTTTGAATCCCACGTGTTGCACAAACATCTGCCCCTTCATACCTTGTTATCACGAAAGCTTGACGAGGGAACTACCTTCGTTTAGTTTAAGGTTTCTCTCCGATACAGTATCTCTTGCTTGCTTGAGGGAGAATCCAAGAATGCTTGCGACAGACCCTTTCAGTTGGCTGACGGGTCAGCCGTCTCGTTTGGAAGCCCAAGCGATGATCATGGGAAAGGCCCTGGACCTCGGAGACCTGAGGCCATGGCACCAGGACACAGTGGACGACGAAGAAAGTGCGGAAGCCGCCTATGACGATGCGTGCGCCTCTTCTTCCAGTTCAGTCGTCCACCCTTCCCCTCCCTTTCCTGTTGATTCAAAGCTGAATGCCAAAGTGTTTCTGTACGAAGGGGACATGTGTGCACTGAAGATTGACGCAATCACGAACTTCACCAACGAGACCTACGACCTCCAGGACCCGCTTGCAGGTGCGTAATGACGCAGAACCCAGTACAGACATGTCACACAGTACATGTCTCTTCTGCCGTCTCTTCCCATCTGTATCTGTTGCGTGCCCTGGTGTACCCTGTGTGCGCAGCAAGGATCCTCAACATAGGGGGGGACGATCTGATGGAGGAGCTCGACGGGCTGGAGAAGTGCAGGTGGGAGCTGCCTCTGAGGGTCGTCTGACCTTCGGGCTGAGGGTGTGGGCGCCAGGGGTGACGCACTTCCGTTTCCTTCTGACTTTCTTCATGTCGCGGGCTCATCCATCTGGATTTTCTCATCAGGGGTGTCTGTCTTCAGTTTCGTTGTGAAGGATGACTTGGTTTCAGGGCTGAATCCTCTGGCTCCTCTGTCTGTCTGTCTGCAGAAGCGGGGAGGCGCGCTCGACGAGGGCCGTGCGGTTTCCCTGCAGGACGCTGATCCACACCGTCGGGCCGAGGTACAACCCGAAGTACCAAACGGTGAGGGCACTGGAGCAAGAGAAGGCACAGGGGGGTCGGGAGGAAGCGTTCCTTTGACAATGTCAGAACAAAATCAGGAGGCAGGGGTGAAGAGGGAAAGAGAGGAGAGTAAGGGAAAGGCCTCAGAGAGAGACATTGAGAGATGAGAACGTGACCGTGGGGCCAGCTGTCGTTGAAACAGAAAATGGCAGGCTCATTATTGTACTCCGTCTCTTTCTACTACTCTGACAGCCTTCCTTCAACAGAAATCTGTGGCTGGACTACCACGCTAGCGACGTGGCTGACTGACTGACGGAATGTCTTTCGTGTCTATGTTCCTGATTAAACGCAGGCTGCTGAGAACACTTTGAACGCGTGTATTCGCGAGTGTATGAAGCTTGTCGTGGTCAGTCAGCAAGCGCGATCGATGCATGCAGATCCTGTGACTCTGTCTCGCTCGTCCTTGCTCAAGCAGTTCTTTTTGTTTAGTTCCTCTCCCTGCGTTGCGCATCGATCTTGTTGTCTGTGTGTCGGTTTTTGCATGCCGCCGTCCCTCCCATTGATTTGACTCCTCTCCCTTTCTGTACCTATCTGTTTAATTCTCTTTCGCTGCCTGTCATGTAAGTCATGCGCCTTTTCGCTGTCTCTGCACGGTTGTGAGTGACACTGCTTGTTTCAAAGAAGAAAGAGTTGTCAGCGTCAAGTAAAAATGACTGTGGATATGTATCTGATGCATGCATGCAGGACGCTGGGCAGAAGACCATCGCACTCCCGTGCATCTACTCGGATCGGAAGAACTTTCCTCGCGAGTTGTGCGGACACGTGACGCTCCGTCAGTCCTCTCTTTTTCTTCTTTCTCTCTCGGCCTGTCTTTTTTGCTCTCTCTGAGTATACATACATGTACTCTCCAGAGTCGGTTTGTCCGTGGAATCCATTTTCTCTGCACCTCTGTGCCTGGGTAACATGCCGAAAGAGCCTCTCGCTTCCTGCCCCCCCCACGTCACTGCAGCCTCCTCACAGTGCTCAGTGCCCG
>JAHBMJ010000776.1:14805-29805 GCA_018398765.1 Chromera velia | reverse complement strand
AGAGCACAAGAGGCCTAACGACTTGCCACCCTGCAGAGATAGCTGCATTCCTAGGAGACTGCAACACCCTTCGGTGGTTCGCAACCCCACCGGAGCCTTACGACAGAGATGCACTCCCCATTCGAAAAAAAACGGTGGAGGCAGCAATCGAGGGCAACCAGCTAGAGGCTCTCAAAGTATGCATGGGGACCTGGCCTTTCTGGCTGGATCCGTCCATGTGTCTGAAAGCAGAAGCCGCTGGGGCATTTGAGATCCTCAGGTTTCTCCACTTCGATCTATCGCCAAATCCGTGCGTGCCCTGGTCTCGTCCCGACCCCCATGAGACCGACTTTCAACTCGGAATGTACGTCTCAAGAAGAGAGTCGGAGCGCCTTGCAAGAAGGGTGCAACTGTATGAGATGGAGGTCGCAGTGCATTTTTTCCACAAAGGCCTCCAAACAGAAGCCACCTTCTGCCCTCCTCCCCCCCCGCACCCCGAAATCAGAGCAGCAGTACAAGTATTCATCAAAACAGCCGTCAACGGCAATTCTTCATTGTCTGCACGCAAGTTTCTGGACAAAAGGAACTTTGCGGGGTTCCAGTGGCTCTGGAGCCTTGGACGGGGGGTGGAGAACCTCGGGGGGGTTCAACTGAAAGCCATTTTGAATGATGCCGCAAACATCATGGGCAAGTGGGCGTTGGAATTGGAAAAGGAAACTGCATCCACTCCCGAAAACTATCATGCCCAAGAAGCCAAACTTCAGAGGTCGGTCTGACTGTCACTCAAGGGCCAAGGCAGGACTGCTGCTGACAGAGTGCGTGCATGGAGCGCGTGTGTGACACAGGACCATACAGGACTCTTCTGTGCGACTGCACGCGGACTTGCACGTGACGGAATTGTGTGTTTAAATTTGCGTGCTGCTTCACTTATGTTGCATTCAATTCATTTGTTTTTTGCAGCCTCGAGGAGGGCCTCCTCAAGTTCGACGCGTGGGTGAGGGCGAGAAGCGACGTCGTTGTGCCACCGGATAGAAGGGCGAGGCTCGCCCTGGGAAGAATTGTGGGAAAGAAGGGACGCACGGGGCCTCTCCATGAACTGTGGACAGCATGGACACGCTTCCAGTCAAGCGCTGTCGAGCCAAGCAGGTCAGCTGTCAGGGGCGTCACATTCAAAAAGGTTTTGGGGGGACAAGAGTGAGGAAATTTAAACAAAAAGCGTAAGAGAGAACTCAAAGAAAAGGCAGACGGACGGACGGATGAACGGACGGACGGACAAACGGACGGACGAACAGACTGACGGACGGACGGACGGACGGACGGACGAACGAATGGACGGATGGACGGACGGACGGACGGACAGACAGACAGACAGACAGACAGACAGACTACATCAGACAGACAGACTATATGTTTCTTCTTCTCAGACAGACAGACAGACAGACAGACAGAGAGAGAGAGAGAGAGAGAGAGAGAGAGAGACAGAGGGAGAGAAACGACTTCTTCTTTTGTCTTCCCAGACAGACTGGTCATTGCATAAAGAGGTTGATAGGCAGGCTTTCTGTCCCGATCCACTGTGCTTTTCCGTCTTGTTTTCAAAAGACAATCTTTCTGATCATGTCCGAATAATGGGATTGTGCCTCTAATATGCTGGGCTGTTTTCTCGTGGTCTTCTGAGCCCCTTTGTCTCTTCAAGAAATATCCTTCTCTGTACATTTTGTTTGGAGATTGCAGGACGATGAGAAATTGGACGCTCTCTGCGAAAGGCTTATCCCTGCAACGAGAGGGGTCCTCCCCCGACGGCTGCGGAGGGACCTTATCCGCTCTCTCACATCGAAGTTGACCGATGCGACCTCTGGCAAGATTCGAATCCCGAGTTCTGTGAAGAATCTCCTGAACACCGCAGCAGCAGCAGGCCCAGTCAGAACGGTGGAAGTCCTGGAGGGCCTGGACGTAACTGGCATTCAACCAACGGAGAAGGAGTGTTGGAGGGTCTTAAAGAAGAAGATCCCTCTTTTGAAGAAACTGCCGATCCTTTCAAAGAGTGCTTTGTTTAAGGCATTCCAGGGATGGTCGTCCTTAGATTTGACCAAAGCCATCAAAAGCGCACAGACGGGGCTGTTTTTCCCTTGGACAGAAGAAAGGGGTGCAAACGTGTTGGGGGGGCCCTCGCGATCCGTCCTGGCTTCGCTGCTGCTCCAACAGCAGGAGAGAGACCCGACAGAGACAGTGCCGGCCTCATGGCGCGCCGCAGTGGTTGAAATTTTGTGTCAGCTGCCAACAGAAACTCTTTTTGAAGAGATGGCAAGGCTCCGGGAGAATGGTCTGCATAAGTGGATTGTGTCTCTTTTGTCGCAGATCGAGATCTGCCTCTACAGCTCCGAAATCTGCAGTGGTATCGACGTTCAAGAAGAGATCAACCAGGGGGACGGGGAAGACAAAAACAGAAACATTGGGCTGGTGCCCTTCTTACACCTTTTGGCAGAAGGCATTCTCAAGCGACACCTTCGACAGCTTCCCAAGTCTTCCAAAAAGTCCTTCATGGACACACTCTTCTCCCCCAAAGAAGTAGGGCAGTTCCTCATGGAGCTCCAGGCCCTGAAGCAAATGGAGATGAAGGATTTCGCAGCGCGGTACAGGACACATGGAGTGCCTCTCCCTTTGGTCGACTATGTGCGCGCTGTCAGTCTGTCTTCTTGTCTGTCACTGTTCTCTCTTGCACAAAGTGCCCTTTATGAGCATCACTCCACGAAGGCCTGTGATTTTATCTGTCGCGATTTCATGCCTCTCTCGTGTTTTTACAATTTGTTGCTTCATGGAGAGATTGGAGAGAGAAGGGAAGAGGAACATATTACTTGGGGAATAACAAATGGAAGATAATAGAGAAGGACTGAAGGCAATCTTGCCTGAAATGAGAAAGGACGAATCCGTAAGAAGGCAATTATTAAGGAAGGAATATGAGAAGGTAAGGGGTAAGATTGGAAGGCATGCAAACAGAAAAGACGAATGTGTGAAGAAAAGAACACTAATGCAGGCATCTTAATTCTTTTGATGTGCTCTAAATTCACTGTGCAGCAGAAGACACAAACCGACAACGAGCTTGGCGACGAAGACGGAGACGACCCGCAAGACGAGTACATGAGCTGTCAAGCCGCGAGGGGCCAGAAAAGGAAACCGTCACACTCAAATACCGGGTCAGCGGCGCGATTGTCACGTTCGTAGGTCGGACCTCTGGTCATTCTGTCGGCTTGTATAGGTCCGAAATGACAGTCGTTTGTGCCTCCCAACCTGCCTCACACATCCTGACGCTCTTTTTCCATCTTTTTCACG
Source organism: Chromera velia (assembly GCA_018398765.1). Classification (NCBI taxonomy): domain Eukaryota; family Chromeraceae; genus Chromera; species Chromera velia. The sequence goes on along the minus strand of JAHBMJ010000776.1, from coordinate 26,499 downwards.
CCAGGGCCTACTCCGTTTGCTATCCGCTGGCCTCTGGCTCGATTGTTCTGGCTGGTTTTGGCTCTCTACACGAACGAAGCACTTTCTCCACGTGTGCATTTGATGATTCCATTTCGGTTCGCCCGAGGCTGTCACGAGAATGCGACTGAATGCACACATACAGAGGTCACTTGCTTAGTCAAGATCTAATGTCAAAAGTCGACCTTTGCAGACTCTTTTCTACGGATGTCACCTTCAAACTGGGAAGAACAAAAACCTTTCAGAAGCTTAGATAGAGAGCAAAGAAGATGCATTCAGGCAGCCAGCCAGGCAAAGAGATGAAAAGGTCAGGCACGAGATTTGAGACAGAGGTATGCAGTCGAAAGCTAGAATGGCCCTGTGGTGAAGATTGCACGCATTCAAACGTTAAGATGGGCGCTTAGCAGAGGTGGGGGTGGGGGGGGTTGATCCGCTTCGCTCCAGGGCGTCCACAGAAGATCGCAGAAGATCCTCTCCGAGACCTTCAAGGCAGGACCTCTTGATCCGAGTGGTGGCCTGTACGTATTGCATGAAACGGAGCGTGCCGGGCCCATGCACCGTTGGACTCCCTCTGTCTCTCTCTGCAATGACACGCCCCCCCAACTGGACTTCGATCGCGGATAACTTCGAATCCTTCACTGGTCAGCTCGGCCATAGACCGTCTCCTGCTTTTGTTCGCTCTGCGTGTCTACCGCCGCATTGTTTCAACCGGTTAGCTTTTTCCGTGGCAGTTGTAATGCGGCGAGCGGGCACCCAGAGTGGCGCAAAAGTCGGATGACGATCTGAAGGTGTTAACTTGTGTGCTGCCGGAATGGTCAAATGGTGAACGTGCATTTGTTTTTTTCAAAAAGCAAAAGAAAATAAATCTCATCTCTCTGCAAACGAACACAACTCAAACCTCTTTGAAAATGACGCGCAATTTCATCTCTCTGCAAACGAACACAACTCAAACCTCTTTGAAAATGACGCGCAACTTCCTGCAAACGAAAAGAGCACAGCCTTTTGCAAACGATCCAGCAATCTGCAAACGAAAGCAACTCCAGACTTTATATGAGTTCAAACCGTGCTCGATGTTCAATAACCAGCTCGCTAAACGTAACCCTCTCTGTGCGTTCTCTGCCGCTTTCCCCCGCTTTGCCCTCCTCCTTTCATGTACAACGACAAAAACTTCTCCAACACCGAGTTTTCCCACCACGTTGAACGCCACGCGCGAGTGAAGAGAAAGACCCCTCAATCTCGAATCAAGTCACATCAGCCCAAAGATGAGGTCGGGGAGATTCAATGTCAATCGACGGACCTCACACTTTGTGTTTTTGCCTGCTGCATGTCGCAGCGTCTCATTAATCCTCCTGAATTAGTTCTGCCTTCTTTGGTTTTCTTTTGTCTGTCCCCTACCTGTGCCGACTTTCTTTTTGGGTGAGTCATGCAGAGACCACAACGCAGCTTGACTTTCTTTCAAGACCGCAACCGGGGTGCATACACGGCAGCTGTGGTGTCCGTATGCTGTGTTTATGCATGTACAAACTGTTAATTCATCAGCAATCCCTGTATCATGATTTCAAAATGACGTGCACGTGTGTATGCTGCATGACGACTATTGCAGGCTTTCTTGTGAAGACAGTGGCGCCCGGGGCACTGCCAGTTGATGACCGGGATCTCTCAATACCTTGCGGACGGGGAATGGGGGGCTAAGCGCCATCTTATGACAAAATAAAGTGTTGCTGCTTCTGAGGGTCTCGCTGAATGGAAGTGTAGAGAGATCAGACAGGCCTTATCAAGGCTCAGATGAGGCCAATGAATTGAATTCAAATGCAATGTTTTGAAAGCGTTCCCAAAATGTGTGTAAACCCTCTCCCTTTCTTCCTAATGCAGGAGCCATGGCGAAATCGAGTAGCCTGGGCGTGTTCGAAGCTGCGGAACACGTACGGGGCGGTGACAGAGGAGTTGGGGGCAGACAGCACAGCAAAACCAACCAAACCAACCAGTTTCAGACGTCAAGACATTTATTGCTGCCTCAAGGCCAAGTGAAGCAAGCAGTTTCAGTTGTTTAGGCTTTCACTGCTGCCTCAGGGCCAAGTGAAGAAACTATTTTCAGTTGTCTGGAAGGAGGAGAGTATAGATGGACGATGAAGCCATCCCTTCGCGTAGTCATCGTGTTGACTGGACACGTACGTCGATTGATGTGGCTCTTTTCTTTCCGCAACGTTCATGCATGGTTTCGGTCTTCCCGTCTGCTTCCTTCTCCTCTTTTCTTGTCTCTTCCCCATTTCTGTGTGACTCATTCCTTAGTCTTTGTGTAGACTTTGGGGCTTTCGGCCTTCTTTCTCCTTCGTTCTCTTCCGACCCCCCCTTCTCCTCCAGTGTGTGTGTGTGTGTTGCTCCTTGTTCCTCCTTCTTATCACTTCTTATTTCTTCCTTCCTTCCTCTGTCTTTCCTGCGTGCGGGTCCCCTGGTGCCAGTGGATTCGTGGGCAATCGATCTGTGTTCTGAAGGAGGGGCGGGGCGGGGTTGGGAGGAAGAGATGCACAGTTTGACTATGTGCGAGAAAAAAATAATAAACAGAAAGCGGTGTCACAGTGTTCCGTCAGTCAATCCGACTGACTGACTGAATGACTGACTGGAATGTTTGATGACAAAGGGAAAAGCGGAACTCGAGAGGTCGATCACCAATGTGAATGAAGCAGGGAATAAGAGAGGAGGAAGGCAAAGAGAGAAACGCAGAGGGTTTCGATCGAAAGAAAGAAAGGACGAATCGGGCTGCATGGTCAAATTGATGAAATTTTCTGAATTCCAGAGCCTCCCCTCATTCTTTCATTCCTTAACTAAAGCTTGATTGCCTCCTGCCTGGAATGAATCTGCTCTTTGTACTAATCAAACGATGTGGCGAAGAGTTTCTTCTTTTTTTCGATCAAGCTCTTTCTCCCCTGTCTTTCCTTCTATCTCTTATTCGTTGTTGGACGACACCCTCTCATGTTCCTTTTGTGACTGCTCTTCTACTTCACAGCATGCGACTGCAACCCTCTTTCTTGACGTTCTTTCCTTTGATCGCCCGCTCTCGCTAAAGAGAGCGCAGTCAGTCAGTCAGTCAGTCGGCATTGAAGGCTCGGTGTGTAATTAGACAGAAGGGGAAGTATATGGAGGGGGTCAATGCGGTCGTAGAATGTGAATTGCCGTCGTCTCTCTTCCTCCCAAAAGAGGGGAAAGTGAACAGGCAGACGGGTGCATGGATGAACAATTAACTGTCTGAGCCGAGGAAGGAAGAAATTAGTAAAGAGGGAAGGTAAATTAAATTAAGTCGGCAATTTGGATTCCCTATTTACGTATGCATGCGTATGCGTGTGTATGCACATGCTTTGAACACAGGAAGAGTCTACAGTTGAAGGACTGGTTGAGGAACCATGCAGAGACATGCATGCATCTCAAGGTGCAGATGCACCGACAGACAGTGCCGCAATGTGCTGTGCTGCAGACAATCGAGGCAAGCAGCACACTGCCTGACGGTTTGTCAATAATTGGAGGACAGCCGCAAAAAGAAAATGAAATCCCCTTTCTCTTTTTCTAAAATAAGGTCAGCGCACTTTGATTCCAAGCTTCCATGATGTTCCATCACTGGGCCATCAGCACGTGTGTGCCCATGGGATTCTCTCTGCTCCGAATCTTCTGTTCTATTTTTCAATGAACCAGTTGAAGATTTCATAACAGGCATGCGATGTGAGGCCCTGTATGTGCTGACTGTAGCTGAGTGAAAGAGCAGAATGATCTACTCTAGGATCTATACTAGTAGTATCTCGCTCGGCGTGATCTGTATATATATTTTTATATTATATTTTCAATTTTAAAAATATATCTATATGTATTTAATATATCTATGCCATTTCTTCAATGTATAAACAGATTTTCACTTCATTGGTTCACCGATGGTTCACCGAAGAACCCTTCTTAAAGAAAGTTTTCATTACGATAGTCTTACCTCATATATTTTTTCTATATATTTTTTTATGTGCATATAGTATATTATAGGTTATAAAAAATATATCTAAAGACATATATATCTAGAGAATCATATAGTACAGAATCATATAGTCTCCCTGCATGCCCCTCTGTCCATGTGTGTCGCTTTTCTCTTTCTGCAGGGCACCCACCAGACTGTTCACCCGGGAGGCTAGCGACTCTTTTCTCTCTCTAGGTTATATTAAGGAATCCTGAGCTATGACTGAGGCAGGGCACGCTTCTTATAGGCTGCAATACATGAGTGCCCCCTCACTTTTGGGCAGGCTCTAGCTTTGCATGGATTTATCTAGAGTTTTTTTAAACTTTATATGTTTAGGTGGAGGACCCAAAACCCCGGTGCATAGGCAAAGTATGGTGAAATATACGGTATGTTCGTTTGTTTCTTGTTGTTTCTCTTCTTTGGCTAAATCTACTCAGTGTATATGTTAGTGCATATATGCTCTCTACAAGTCCACTCCTTCGGCATCTTCCTTGAGGCTCTCCTCTGTTTAGCTCTTCTGTGGTGAGAGAGGAAGGCAGGTCAGCAAAGCACTAGACGTGCACCCCCCTCTATATCTTTCATTTTACTCTAGATTTTACTCTGTATGGCTGTGTTGTACTCTTCTGACCAGAGATGGCGTTTTTTATTTTCCGTATACCATGAGACCTTTTCCTGTTTATATGCCGTTCCTGCCTCCTGCCTCCTTCTATGACCTCCCATACAAATTTTTCTTCAGATACTAGATTTACTCATACTTTGCCCACTTTCGTACTGCCTTCCGGGGCCGCCCGTGCATACATTTGTCTGCTATCTCTTTTTTTGCTGGAGATCGAGATCGTACAAAGTTAAGGCAGATCTTGGGTCAGAGCTCAAGTAACCAAATGGGAGTCTCCAAAGTTGCTGATTACATTTTTGAGGTCGGGGGGGTCCATAGAACAGCCTTTTCCATCAAATTTTTATTAGAGTGATAAAAACTCAAAGATTTGCCTATCCATCTCACTGTATGCCCCTCTGTCCATATGTATCGCTTTTCTTTTTCTGTAGGGCACTCAGTGCCACCAACCAAACTGTTCACCTGGGAGGCTGGTGACTCTTTTCTCTCTCTAGGTTAGATTGAGGAATCCTGAGCTATGACTGAGGCAGTGCACGCTTCTTGTAGGCTGTAATACATGAGTGCCCCCTCAGTTTTGGGCAGGCTCTTTACATAGATTTATCTGGAGTTTTTTAAAACTTTGTATGTTTAGGTGGAGGATCCGAAATAACCTAAAAGTTTAACCCTGCCATTACTCTGGTGGGCAAAGTATGGTGAAATATATGGTATGCCAGTTATAGCGTTTATATTCTCGTTTGGTGGCTACCACTAGCTAATAGATAAACTTATCCTGTCTTGTCTCGTCTCGTCTCGTCTCGTCTCAGTGGATTACAGTGGATTTTCGTCTAGTGGGTGACCAGGGGTTTCAATGTGGCAATCCACTGGCTATATATCTGTTGGGTTTCCGTCTTCGTGCTTCAGGCTTTGTGATACTTTTTGACAAAACTTAACGTTTGTGTACGCGTACGTTCTCGCAAACGGTACGTTTTTTTCGACCGATTCTCTGCAACGTTCTGCAACACTGAGATTGGACGATTGCTGCTCGAAAATGTTCCAAATCCTTTCGAATCACAATTTAGTTTCGATGAATCTGAGTCATTGAACGGGTCAAAGATGAAAAAAACGTTGCAGGAATGTGTATGGCTGTGCCGATCCTCAACTGTTTGCGTGATTCGGAGCTGACAAACATATCGATATAGGATTCCTTGAATCTTCGCTGTCCTCCCAGCCGCAGGTCTCCTAGCGGGTCTCCACAACGAGTGTTGATCCTGCTTGCTTAGCTTTGGGTTTCCGTCGTATCCCTGGCCTTTTGCCTGTCCGCTCCCTCTGCGTGAGTATGGAGCACCCCCTTGAAATGATTGAAGACGGAGAGGAACATCATGAAAGGGGTGCATACCGAGAGGATGAGGAAAAGGACGAAGACCCTGTTGCACTTCAACAAGGAGAGACGCAAAGGGAGAGGTGGAAGACCAGAGAGCACGCCCTTTTCGTCATCCTCCAGCGTTCCGGGCTCTCTTCTGAGGTCTGTCTGTGCACATTGATCAATGGCTGCTTTGAAGAATTCAATAAGTCGGACACAGAAATCACCAGGGAGTCCAGGAGAGTAACCGATCACTGAGGAAACGTGTGTGCGCGTGTGGAGGTCTGTACCACGGTGCAGTCCCGCAATGGCACATTCCCTCTAGATGGCTCTTTGAGAGAGACCAAAAAAGTGCGGTTTCTGCAGAAATTGAGGAATCGGATTGCTCGCTCTTCATTCATTTTTTGTTCCGTACTTTCCTCCTTACTTTTTGGTTCTTGCTTGCTTCCTTTCTTTCTAGTGAGTTCCTCCCTCTCGCGTTGTTTCCCCTCCCCCAGCTGGCCTATCGCCTCTTTACCCTGCCCCATGTGCCAACTCAGCCCCACTCCTCGTCTCCCCCCCCCGCCCCAAGAATGCCCTCCGTCTCTTTCACCGCACTGTTATGCCTGCAGACCCTCTCTGCGCTCGCCAAGCAACGAGACTCTTTCGGAATGGCCTGGCTGGCGGCCTGGCTGTACAAGAAGGTGGGTAGGTGCGTGCGTCAAAAAGACAGACATACACGGGTGGGGGCACACGATTTCCGTCCTTCTATTCTGGCTGCTGATGTGGAAACATGAAAGGACTGTGAGGCTCTGTGCATGCCTATCTGAACGGAGACGATTGTGGTGCTTGTTTTTTTTTTGTCACATCAGATCGATGGTAGAAACATTCAATGAGTCCCTCCCGTCATCTGACCCTCAGCCGCTATTCAATGCTCCTTCCTGTTTTTGTTCTTCCCTTCTCTCCCTCCTCCTTTTCTTCTCTAGCTGTTCGGACAATCCTGTCTTCCGTTTCTTGTCTTCTCTGTCTTTCCAAGCTCTCGTTCGTTCGTTCGTTCATGCATGCATGGGGACATTCCACCTGCACCTGTACTGAAGAAGCGTTGTATGCTTGCAGGTCTCTTTTCTTTTACTCCTTTCAGCGTTCCACAGCTTCCTGCATTCCTTTCGTTTTTCGGTCTTTCTTTCTTTCTTTCTTTCTTTCTTTTTTTCTTTCTTTCTTCCTTCCTTCCTTCCTTCCTTCCTTCCCCTCTTTCTTTTTCCCTTGCAGAACAGAACTCGAGGCAAAGTCTTCGTGAATCCCCCCAGAGCGATTGACCTCTCAGGTGAATCTCTCTCTCTCTCTCTCCCTCTCTCTCTTTCATTTCACAGACGCACCGGTTCATTGAGTCGCCGATTGACTGACTGAATGAGCGTCCTCTTGCTCGCGATTGAGACGTGTCGTTTTTTCAGAGCAGCCAGATTCGTTGCTTGCCTCCCTTTGTGTCTGTCTTCATGCCTGGAGGACCTGCCAGTGGGTAATTCGTCCGTGCGTCAAGCTTGATTCTTCGCGGCAGGTACACTGCTTAGCGAGTTGAGGAGAAAGAAATTCAAGGCATTTACATGCAGTTCGAGGAATAGCTTTTTGTGAGAGCGTGTCTGTCGTGTGTTGCCACATGCATGCTTTCGTTCTGAATGTGTCTCTGTTTCTGATGTCTTTGATTTTTTGTGAGCCCCCTGAACTTTGCAGAAACACACGGTGTCTCCCCTGAGAAGATCTTCCTCTTTATGCGTTTTCTTCCTCCCTCCATCGAAGAGATCAAACTTGGTCTGTCTGTCTGTCTGTCTGTCTGTCTGTCTGTCTGTCTGTCGGACCCTCGGTATTTGCGTGGGTGACGCTGAATTAGTGGCTGGCTTTCGCTCTTGTTTCTTTAACTTTTTGTGAACGTTTCGGTACATTTTTGGGTCTCTCCGCATGTCGAAATCTGCGCGTCTGGCTGTGATTTGAAGAAGCAATTCAATTATATTGGCGTCGTTTCAATTCTCTTGCGTGTCGACCTCTCTCCGGAGTTTGTGGACGGCTGCTTGTATTCCCTTTTTTCTCTCTTTCAGGATTCCCTTTTTTCTCTCCGTCAGACAGAGCTCTGTGACTGAAAGATGATCTTTCCATCCCTTCCCCTCCGTTGTGTTTGCTGTGTGGTTGCACGCAGACTCAGTGGCCGTAAAGGGGAAGGCGCTCCCCCTGTTGCAACGATTTTTTGGTGGAGGACAGACAGGAAAGGAGGAGGCGTGGCAACCGGAGGGTCCTCACGACATTTTGTGCAGTTTTCTCACGCACTGTCTCTTGTACTGTTTTCTGGCTTTTGTCTTCCGGGAGTGTCTGGGTGGAAAGGAGACCTGGATGTACAGTTATTTGTTGTGGAACCTTGTTGTGCTCTGCCTCTTCGGGCCAGCACCCTTCCCCCCTGTGTATGCCGTACCATCCGAGGTGTTCTCATTCGTCTCCCAGTGTACTCGGGGGTTTAGTCTTCTTTCTTTCCTCCAAGGCTGCATGATCTGGAGCGGACCTGGGGGTACAAGAGAGGACAGAGAGAGGGAGGGACCCACACTGAAGAAGTTCACGTTTGCAGGTCGGAATGCAATGCTTTCCTTTTTTTCTTCTTTCAAAGAGCGAACGTCTGTATATTGTGTGATGAGAAACCCCCAGTCTGTCTTTCTCTGCCTGTCTGTCTGTCCGTCTGATATAGTCTGTCTGTCTGTCTGTCTGTCTGTCTGTCTGTTTTTATTTGTTGGTTTTCTTATCTTGTCTTCTTTTCTTCTCTGTCTTGTCTTGAGTGGAAGCAGCAGAGGAGTAGCGTGTGAAACCAGTGATCACGTGAAAGTCTGTCGGGAGGTGGAGAGGCAAGGGGCGCTTAACTCTCACCTTTCGGGCCCCCTGCCCACGCTGTTTGATTGTTGGTGCTGTTCTTTTATCTTTGTTCTTTCTTTCTGTTTGTCTATTGTGTTCATGAAGAAAAGGAGGGAGAAGAAGAAGAAACATATAGTCTGTCTGTCTGTCTGTTTGACTATCTGTCTGTCTGTCTATTGTGTTCATGAAGAAAAGAAGGGAGAAGAAGAAACACATAGTCTGTCAGTGAAGTGAAGAAAAGACGTCCGTCTGTCTGTCTGTCTGTCTGTCTGTCTGTTTGACTGTCTGTATGACTCACCGTCAGAGCAGGAGTCCTGAGGAGAGAGAACAGGTTTTAGAGAAGGTTCAAGCAACTGAGCACCGTCGCTCTTTTGGTATGGGACTTTGGAGAGTTTCGTTACCGCCGAAAGAGTCCTCCCACAAGATACGAAGACACAACATCAGAAGAAATCCCCCTCCGCAGGGACGCCCCTCCACCCCCCCACCTCTGTCTAAAGAACATGACGGTGCCGGTCCCCACGTGCAGTTTTCTTTTTTCGTTTTGTTGTCATTTTTAATTTTTGTTGGTTTTTCTTGCCTTGTTTTCTTTTCTTCTCTTTCTTGTCTTGAGTGGAAGCAGCAGAGGAGTAGCGTGTGAAACCAGTGATCACGTGAAAGTCTGTCGGGAGGTGGAGAGGCAAGGGGCGCTTAACTCTCACCTTTCGGGCCCCCTGCCCACGCTGTTTGATTGTTGGTGCTGTTCTTTTGTCTTTGTTCTTTCTTTCTTTTTGTCTGTTGTGTTCATGAAGAAAAGAAGGGAGAAGAAGAAACATATAGTCTGTCTGTCTGTTCATGAAGAAAAAGAGGGAGAAGAAGAAGAAACATATAGTCGGAAACCATTTCGTTTCGTTTTTTTGTCTGTCAACTTTCCTATCGCTCTGCTTTGGTGTCTATGCTTTCTTAGTTCTGGTCGTTTTTCGTCTTTAGAGATACTTTGCGAAACTTTTCTCCGATCTGTCGTTTGTGTGCCGGTCCTTCCGCGAATTTGTGACTTGGTTTTTGTAGGTGCAGCTTCCCCTTTTTCTTGGTACTCTTTTTTAAATACGGGTGACGGACGATGTGCACAGGCCTCTCCTCTCTTGTCCTCCCGTCGTCCCTGCTCTCATCTTCCATCTTTGTCTTGTCTGTCTGTTCTGTTGGTGCCTGCAGGTGATTGAGGAGGCGAAGCGGTCGATCCACGACGCGATGTGCGCAGTGCGGAACTTGATCCGTCATCCAAAAATTGTGCCCGGAGGTGGTGCGTCTGAAATCGCTGCTTCTCTGGCTGTTGAGGAAGCTGCCCGTGCTGTGAAGGGAGTGGAGCAGTACGCCTTGCAGGGCTACGCAGACGCTCTGCTGACAATCCCGGAAGCGCTGGCGGAAAATTCGGGACTCAAGTCAGTGGGTGGGTGGGTGAGGGAGTGCAATTCTGGGGTGGGTGGGTGGGGGGAGTCGAGGGCGCACACGGTATGGATACTGTGAGCAGGGGGGGGTATGAATACTCATGAAGTGTGGTTGAAGGATCTTCACTGCAGAAATATCCAGGTACACGTCGAGGGAAAGCACCATTGAGACCAGGGGGCAATCTGAAAGGGGAGGGGTGTAAGAGGTTAAGGACCACACAGAGGTTAACAGAATAGACGACGACAACGAAAAGACAGAAAGGAAACACAGACAGGAAAAAAGTTGCGGTGTATGTGTGAGATGAGCAGATGACGGGATCCCAGCCTTTGTTCTGTCTCTCTGTCTTGTCTGAAAGAAATGAAGAGAATAAGGAAAGAAGACCATATAGTCTGTCCGTCTGTCTGAGAGGCTGCAGTGCCATCAGCACGGTGTCCGAGCTAAAGGGAGAGCAGAACACCTCCAAGAACGCGAACTTGGGAGTCGACTGTATGGGATCGGTGGGTTGTTTGATGATTGTTCCTTCACATGCAGCGATTTATGCGTGAAGAGCAATACATGCCTGCCTTCAATCGCTTTAGTGCTTCTTCGTCTCCACATGAAATTCCTCCACTGAATTCTCTTTTAATCGAAGTGACGAGACGGCTTCGCAGGTCCTGCGGGGACCGCGGACGTCTTCAGCCAAATAGAGCTCTTCCTTCTTTGACACCCGTCTCGAACCTCTTCTGGGAGGGGACTGCCGATCCTCAATGGACACCCGTGAATAGTTTTCTCTCAATGTTTCTTGATGGAGATCCGCACGTCATACATGTGCATCCACCCCTTCCCCTCCTTGGCGTTCTCCGGACCTTCGTAGTGCTTCTCTTCTCTCTCTCTCTCTCGCTCTCTCTCTCTCTCTCTCTCTCTCTCTGTATGTGTGTGTGTGTGTGTGTGTGTGTGTGTGTGTGTATGTGGGTGTGTGGGTGTGTGCACAAGGGAGTACCCTGTGACCTGTACTGACCAGACGAACCTGTTCTCTGTGTGTTGTTGTTCTGTCAGAAGGGGCCGATTGCAAGTTGGATGTATCGTGTGATAGTATGATGAAATCGTGAGGAGATTTTTTTGAAAGAACTTTCATGATGAATGGAGAGGGATGGGCCTCCTGAAGTTCTCGTAGTGTTGCCCATGCTTGTGGTATCGCTGCTCTTGCTCCCCCCCCCCCATTTCCCTTCAACAGGGCGAGAAGGATATGATCAAGTGCAACATCCACGAGGGGCACTCCTCCAAGAGAAATCAACTCGCACTGGCAACACAGGTAGGTAGGCAGGCGAGATCTGTTTGCCTGCCTGCCTGCCTGCCCCTGCCCACGTTGTCTGAGTGACCGTGTTGTTTTTTTGTCTTCGATTCTGTAGTTATTTTTTGTGTGTTGTGTTCATGAAGAGGTGGGGAAAAAACGAAAAGAAGAGAAGG
>JAHBMJ010000776.1:0-14533 GCA_018398765.1 Chromera velia | reverse complement strand
GGGGGGGGGGGGATGATACGGTCTGCTGTTGTTTTCGTGGGTGCTTTCTGTCTGTCGCAAGACCCTGAAAAGGAAGTGCATATTCCTGCATATGATAGACTGCAGGGAAAAGGAAAGACACCACGCAGATATCGCGGGGACTCTTCCTCTCTTGTCTGTGTGGGTTTTTTTTTTTCGTTTCTCTGGTTGCACGTCTTCCTGTTGTTCGTCATCCGAGTCGTTGGTTCATGCATGGGGTTGTTGTCCCGTTCCCCTGCGTGCAGGTCGTGAAGATGATCTTGAAGATCGATGACGTGATTCAACCCCAGGACCTCGAGGGAGAGATGAATTGAGGAGCGGGGACGCCTGGGAAAGGGAAGGGAGCGAAGGAAGCATTCAGTGCAGTGTGATGGTGGCCTCTCCCCTTTCTCAGAGACTCTTTTGTCTCATTCCCACTTCTCTCTGTGTCTGCATCTGTGCTTTCGCTGCTGAGGAGGAAGAGACTTGCAGCAGTAGTCAAGATACGCCGAGAGATCAGAAGTGAATTTCAACGGAAAGAGACGGGCGGGTCTGCTGTCTTGTTAGCTCCTCTGTCCGTGTACAGAATGGGCAGACAGAGGGAGGAAGGGACCGACACAGCAGAAATGGAGACCCCGAAACAGAGCTCGAAAGATGGGGAGACAGAGGCAAACAGAAACGAACCAGCTAGCTGAATTAATTCAACAGGGACCCTAGCGGTACGCATACACACTTCTTCAGATGTCGTTCTGTCCCGTCCAACTAGATCAAGAGGTCTAATGGAATTCAATGAGTTGTTCAGCCACGTTTGGACAAGCTCGGGGTGGGAGATGGAAAAAGGGGGGGCAGGGGCCGGGGAGAGGAATTTGTTGTTTCTGTGTCTGCGTCGATGGATTGCGCTGGAGAATCGGAATGTTGCGATCATGTGTTGTAGGCTTGTAGCATTCATCCATGCAGCAGATGAATTCTGTGATGATGGCTAAACTTGCGTTTCGAAGTGTGTTGAGTATTATAACTTGAATACACTGATTAACAGTGATTACTACCCTAGGCGACAAAATTATTGAATAAAATTTTGGAGTTTGGCGAAATTTCATTTTTGGGAACAGTATTGGATCAAGCTTTCCCTTTTGAGAGTCTGGGGGCTACTGTACTTACTGCTATGATTCTAGAGTTATATTGGGTCATCTTTGCCTATATAATCACTATTAAAGCTAAGATTGGTCATTTGGTACCCCTAGGGTCGTTTGCGATATGTAAAAAACACATTTTTAAAAAATTAGTGAGAAATAGATATAGAGTCTTATCAATAGACCAACAAAAAAAAAACATCTTTAGATATAGTTTCACTGAAAGTATTTCTTCTACTTTTTAGCTAGTTTTCTGAATTGATTTCTTTGACATGAAGTTTATTCAATAATTTTGCCGCCTAGGGTGTGAGGGCAAAAATTCATATTTCTCATGTTTTCACTTTTCCCTTTTCATTCAATATCGATTCAAATAGAAAGGAGAACAGTTACAAAGATATGAATACTGCATGTGATACGTCTTACATTGAACTATCCCTGCTGTTGAAACAATGCTCTGGTTTGTCTACCTCTTGGAAGTAATATAAGGGCTATGATGCCTTACAAGGTATATCAGAACAACAAGCTGCACTAACAAGGATGAAGGTCAAGAAACCAGAGAAAGGAGGGGGCGACAGCACGCAAAGAACCGTTATAGCATCACTTGTCATTCAAATGAAAAGCGATGCTGAAGAATGAAAGCATTGAGAACTTTTTGAAGGAAGGAAGCTGCACGAAGTTTTGTGCATGAGTTGAAGATAACAGTCGAAACAAAAAACCAGTTTCCAAACTGTAAAATTTTAGAGGCTTGCTCTACTGTTGAAAAGCTATGAGGCAACCTGTTAAGAGAGTTTGATATGTGCACAAAGATAATAGAGTGGACCTAGGAGTGGACTTGGATCAGTTTAGATTGGGCAGCAGAAAAGGGCTGCATTCAGGTTACTGATTACCTTCCTTGACTTCAGAGGATAAAAAATGATAGAAAGATATGATAAAGATGGAATATGTGCAAATCCGGAGAAGTACATGATGACTGAAAAAGGAAAAGACTATTTAGCATGGTTGTAGCTTGCTGTACAAAGGATGTCTGCCAGATCGATTCGTGGCTTGTGCGGTGGGACAAAGAAAAAGTGACACTCGGTGTTGGACTGGAAATGTGATTAGGTAAAGTTTGATTAAAGTTGTTTTTGTGATGTGTATTAGAGATACAAGGGTCCCAGTCACTGTATATAATCATCATACAATGAACAATTTTTCAAAATTTTATAAGACTAAAATACTTTGTAGTTTTCTTTCTTTATGTAATAATAAGGATCGTTGCACACCCTAGGCGACAAAATTATTGAATAAAATTTTGGAGTTTAGCAAAATTTCATTTTTGGGGACAGTATTGGATCAAGCTTTCCCTTTTGAGAGTTTGGGTGCTAGTGTACTTACTACTATGATTCTAGAGTTATATTGGGTCATCTTTGCCTATATAATCACTATTAAAGCTAAGATGGGTCATTTGGTACGCCGAGGGTCGTTTGCAATATGCAAAAAACACATTTTTAAAAAATTAGTGAGAAATAGATATAGAGTCTTATCAATAGACCAACAAAAAAAAACATCTTTAGATATAGTTTCAGTAAAAGTATTTCTTCTACTTTTTAGTTAGTTTTCTGAATTGATTTCTTTGACATGAAGTTTATTCAATAATTTTGTCGTCTAGGGTAGTATGCCTAGGATTGATCCCCCCCCTGGATTATGTATGGGCCCAATTATCCTGATGATGATAATGTGACTAAACCCGCCAGCCATCGTATCCCAATGGCAAAGGGCAGTCTGTGAGCATTCATGTCATATTACAAGCTAGGAGCACGCTAGCGAATGCTCATCTAAAGCGGCCGAACCTTAGAACTACTAGCTAGCAAAGCGCTGCTCCCCAGGATCGATCAGTCTGGTCCTAGGCATGCAGCAATGAGGGCACTAGCCTTTCTGGTGTCCCTCTGAAGAAGAAGTGAGAAGTACCGCCTTACACGCTCCTCGGCCTACCCCCACCCTCTACCCCCTCGGGCCTCCTGTTTCTCTCCGTGCTCACACACTTCTTCTATCGATATACGCTCCAGTCGCCTATACCAGAGATCGCTCAGTCTCCCCCGCGGCACTTCCGTTCGAACATAAGTTGTCAGGCGGTGAATCGGGTCGTCAATCAGTTTCTCATAAGTTTTCTCTTCACAGGCCTTGCAAATTGATTCAACCTTCCCCCCATAGTTTGCCCCCCCTCCAACAAAGGCGCACAACACAGGGTGGAAAACTGTCCCGGGGGATGCCAGGAACTGCTTGGCAAGTGGTTTAACCGAAGGAGACCTTAAGCCCCCCTTCCCCTCCACCAGGCTTCCTAGGACCAGTTTTGCAAAGCGTTGGCTGCTTCTATTCTCCTTCTGATAATCAGTCAGGCAGGCAGACGGAGGAAAAGATACGCCATGCATTCCTTGTCTACCTTGTCTCCCCCCTCTCCTTTCTATCACGGAGACCGGGTTTGCCCAGTCTCCTAACCATTCGTTGACTTCTCTGCTTCTCACCCCTCTTCTTAGCCTACTATCTGAGGTTCTAAAATCAACCTCATCAGGTTCACTTTTAAGAAGGGCAGAACTGACGGGTTGCACAAGCCTCTTTGCCAACCGTGACCACGCCCTAAGCTCCCCCCTCCTGTGGCATGCCCACAGCGCTTGAGGCAAACTTTAAGCCAATCGTACAAGGGAAAGACTTCTTAAATACCCCCCCACTCTAACACTGAGAATCTCTCTCATAGGCCTCAGCCTAACGGCTACAAGGGTGGGAAAGATAAAAGAATTCCAGGGCAGACGGAGAGACCAACGCATAAAACGAAGCTGAAGAGAGTCTAAGCATTGGATATCAGATTCTCGAATCGGGAGGGCTTCAAGGGAATAAGTGGTGATGGGTTCCCATGTCCCCCTGAAGAAGGACATACGACTATATGGGGAGAGCGTTCCTATTGATGCGCACAAACCCATAGCCCCTCCTACTCCCCTCTCTGTAGCTTCAAGTCTGGCAGTCACAGACTTACGAGGGTTTGTATCACAGAAGACCTGACAACCCAAGTATCTGTAACTTTCTACCTATTCAACCGTCCGACCCTTAAAAAAAATTTCTTCCCCCCTCCCCCTGCCTACTAATCTCATCACTTTCATTTTTTTTAAATTCACTGTCAGACCCCACGTGTCACAATACATGGCCAACCGATCCATTCTCTTTTGGAGGTCGTGGGGGGAGTGCCCAAAGATTACGAGATCATCTGCATAACCGATGCTCTCTATCAGAAGGTCTCCCAGCCTCACTTCCTAGGATGAATCCTCCCCTCGATCTCTACTTTGAAGACTAACTGAGGTATGCAAATTATTGATGAAGAGAAGAAATAGGAGAGGAGAGAGAGGGTCACCTTATTTTACCCCTGTTCCCTCTTCAAACATGCTTTCCAACCCGTCAATCTTCCCCATGACCTTGATATACATTGCATAGATCATATTAATGTCTCCTTCTGAAAGCCCCTCCTCTCTAAGTCTCTGGATCAATTTCTTTCTGTCAACTCTATCAAATGCCTCACTAAAGTCTACGAAACACGCAAATAAAGGTCTTTTTTTATTTCTGGAAATTTTAGAAAGGGCAAACAAAGCATGAATGGCCTCTCTAGTCCCCACTCCCTTTCTGAATCCTATCTGTCTGTCGTCTATCCTTGCTCTCAGACGGAGGCGAGAATCCATCAACAAAGCAAAGAGCTTAGCCAGAAGGGTCACTATATGAATAGGCCTCCATTCATCCGCTAGCGGAGACACGGGGCCTTTGGGGACTGGGACAATACGAATGAAGTTCCATGTAGACGGCCAGTAAGAGAAGAGATGAAAGAGATTAAAAAAAATAAAGAGAAGAAAACGGAAGAGACACGACGACCCAAAACATAGAGCAACATGTTTAGGAGAGAGACCCTCAAGCCCAGCCCCCTTATTTGGGTTCACTTTTTTTATGACCGTCTCACATAGGAAAAGAGAGAAGAAAGGAGACCGAGGGGGAGGAGGAGGGCTGGAGGGTAGGGGGAGGTCGGGAAGTCCCTCTCCTTCAAACACCGACGCCCAGAAATTGGAGAAAGCATATGCCGACAGTCTGTCTCCCGCTCCATCCCCTCCCATCTGTTGCGCCCTCTTCCACTTCCACACCTCCGAGGGGTCCCTAGCGGCCTCCTGGGCAAGACGCTCTGCCTGTGCACACACGCATGCCTTTCTTTTCCTTGCGATCAACCTTCTCCTTTCCCTTATCAGCTTGTCTTTATGTCTCATTCTTTCTTCTCTGGATCTATCATTACTTTGTCTGCTCACTGTTTGTGTTCTTAGTTCTCTCTCGGCCTTCCTTACCCTTTCATTCATTTCTTTACACTCCCGGTCCCACCAAGGGGCGGCTATCTATCCTTTTCTTTGTTTGTTGGATTTTTTTCTACCCCTCTGCTTCCTCTCCCCCGGTTATGCTAACTTCTTTTCCCATTCACCTGCTGGGCCCTTAACTCTCTCAGCCAGGGTCTCAGGGATGGACGCAGGAGGGATTGGCTGACTAGGGGGGGGGAGGGGGGGGGGACATGAAAGAGAGGGAGACCATTATAAGATAATTCTGCAGCTTTCTCACCTGTGTCCTATAAACCGGGCCAGCATGCCTCAGAAAGCTGTCGAACGGAAGACGCCAGGACAGTTATCTCTTCACCTTTTACAGGTGAGATTCTACATGACTTCTGAAAAGGGGGTGCAAGACTCAATAAGGGATGAGGCACGGAGGCAGGGAGGTCAATGGCTTCTGAGTTGACTAAAGCGAGACCGCGAGAGACTGAGCAGTGTTCTGGAGCAGCATCTGGAAACATTTCAACTCCAAATGAGCACAAAGAAGATAGAAATACGGGGTCAATAAGGACAAAATCAATAACAGAACAGGGTTTGCCTTCTCTATAGTACATGCACGCCCCCGGACAGTCAATTTCTACACCCCTGCCCTTGTCTATAAATCTAACTCCATTTAGAGGCATCAAGTTTGAGGCTTCACACAGGCAAAGTAAAACCCGACCCTCTGCATCTATTTGTGATCCGCATTCTGACTCTCTAACTACCCCCTGAACCACCCCACTTCCCTCTTCACCCGCCCTCCTTCCCAGATCCGCTCCAGGTCCTGTATCTTCTGCGACTACCTCCCTTTCCCAAGTAATTCCCTTAGAGAGTTCTGTTCCAATGTGTGAATTAAAATCTCCCAGCACCAGCCGTCTAGCTGACAAGGGGACATCACACACCGCATCAAGCAGAAATTCCCTCTCTTGTTCTTTCGTTACCCCATCTCTCAGATTCTCGTGAGCACGTCTCTGAAGGAAATAGACCCCAAAAATGAAAAGAGAGTCCCCCCCCTCCACCTTCCATTGTTTCCCCCTTTCCTGCAAGCACCCCCGTATCTTAATTCTTGCAATATTTGGTCCGTACAGCTCCCATTCAGGTCTTAGCTGTGCTTGTAGGCTCTTCCTAAAAAGAATGCAGACTCTTCCTGTGTTTGCTTCCTTCACCTTAGCCCTCCCATGTATCCCCAATTTCCTTCTGTACCATTCTCTGTATGCATAATTCCACCCTGAATGTCCCTCTATTGTTATTTTAGAGGAGGAGAATTTCGTCTCCGTCAAAACTGCAATGTCAACCCCCTGCAACCACCTGCTGAGGGCTCCGTTCAAAATTCGGGACTTCAAACTTCCAACGTTCAGGGTTGCAACGACTAGTTGCCTCCGTTTAGCCTTTCTCTTAACAAATCTCGAATGGGATGCATGCGGGAAAAGAGGAGGGGAGGAACTAGAAGAGGAGAAAGGAGTGAGAAAAGAAGAAAGAGCAGAAGAATGAGAAGAAATAAAAGAAGAAGAAGAATCATGAGTACATGAGGAGGAAACATGAAATAGTGAATCTAGGGGGGGGCACTCTTGGGCTCATATAGGGTTACAAGTGCAAAAATGATATAAAAAATGAACCAAAAAACATTTGGACGAGCTTTTCACACAAGCTGGAGGTCCGGTATGTTGAGTTACTTCGAAATCAATCACTTTTACTGTATAGTTTATGTGGTTACATAAGGTTACACCTCTTATTATATATGTCCCCTTGCAAGGTTATAGGTTAGAAGGTTACAGGCGGTTTTGAGGTCCGTAACCGACCAAAAAGTCAACTTTCAAAAACTCTTCAAATCACTTCAAAAACACTTTAAAATGCATGTAGACGAAGGTTACATCACTTTTGAAGAGGGTTATTTTAGGTTACAGGTTATAAGGTTACAAGGGGTTTGGCTACAAAGTGAAAGGGACATATCGTTTTTCGTCAGTTTCTCATGTAACCTTAATCAACAGAAGATGTTTTCAATATTTTTAGACGTAACCTGATGAGATTGATCAATTAGGACCACTTTTGAAGTAAGGGTAACATTACAGGGGGGTATACCCTTATGTATAGGGGGTGTTGAAACCTGTAACCCAATATAAGTGCCAGGCCCTAGTAGCTAGGGGGGGGCACTCTTGGGCTCATATAGGGTTACAAGTGCAAAAATGACATAAAAAATGAACCAAAAAACATTTGGACGAGCTTTTCACACAAGCTGGAGGTCCGGCATGTTGAGGTACTTCGAAATCAATCACTTTTACTGTATAGTTTATGTGGTTACATGAGGTTACACCTCTTATTATATATATCCCCTTGCAAGGTTACAGATTACAAGGTTACAGGTGGTCTTGAGGTCCGTAACCGACCAAAAAGTCAACTTTCAAAAACTCTTCAAATCACTTCAAAAACACTTTAAAATGCATGAAGACGAAGGTTACATCACTTTTGAAGAGGGTCATTTTAGGTTACAGGTTACAAGGTTACAAGGGGTTTGGCTACAAAGTGAAAGGGACACATCGTTTTTCGTCAGTTTGTCATGTAACCTCAATCAACAGAAGATGTTTTCAATATTTTTAGATGTAACCTGATAAGATTGATCGATTGGGACCACTTTTGAAGTAAGGGTAACATTACAGGGGGGTATACCCTTATCTATAGGGGGTGTTGAAACCTGTAACCCAATATAAGTGCCAGGCCCTAGTAGCTAGGGGGGGGCACTCTTGGGCTCATATAGGGTTACAAGTGCAAAAATGACATAAAAAATGAACCAAAAAACATTTGGACGAGCTTTTTACACAAGCTGGAGGTCTGGCATGTTGAGGTACTTCGAAATCAATCACTTTTACTCTATAGTTTATGTGGTTACATGAGGTTACACCTCTTATTATATATGTCCCCTTGCAAGGTTACAGGTTACAAAGTTACAGGCGGTCTTGAGGTCCGTAACCGACCAAAAAGTCAACTTTTAAAAACTCTTCAAATTACTTCAAAAACACTTTAAAATGCATGTAGACGAAGGTTACATCACTTTTGAAGAGGGTTATTTTAGGTTACAGGTTACAAGGTTACAAGGGGTTTGGCTACAAAGTGAAAGGGACACATCGTTTTTCATCAGTTTCTCATATAACCTTAATCAACAGAAGGTGTTTTCAATATTTTTAGATGTAACCTGATGAGATTGATCGATTGGGACCACTTTTGAAGTAAAAATAACATTACAGGGGGGTATACCCTTATGTATAGGGGGTGTTGGAACCTGTAACCCAATATAAGTGCCAGGCCCTAGCCTAGTAGTGAATCGGAGGATGAATCGGAGCATGTCAAGGAGGAGGGGGTGTCTGAGAGGGGGGGAGCTCGGACTGTCCGTTTCTTCTGCCAGAAGGTAGCAATCAGATTCTTGGGCACCTTCTCCGCAGGTATCCAGAAAGGCCTGCCTTTACCCTTTCTCTTCACACTGTACTGTCTATCCTTTCCGCTTCCCCTCGTGTCTATGATTTTCTTCATTTCCCCCTCCTCTGCTGACTTCTCACTCTTCTGACCCCTGAAGGCCCAGAAACGGGTGACCAGATCCTTAGAAACCGAGGCTTTTAGAAGCCAAACTGTCCTTTCCTCCCCTTTCCTCCTGACTTTATACTCCTTGTTACCCTTTCTACCCCTAATAGCTATGACTCTCTCTATTCCTCCGTTCCCTTCCCTTTTTCTATTCCCATAAACCCCATAAAAGAAAATTCCATAACCCTCCCTCCCCAGCACCTCCCCTCACTCCGAACAGCGTCTTCACCTCCTCGTACCCCTCTTCTTTTTCTTTCTTTCGGTTGGCTGGGGTGCACGGTGATCCCCCTCCTCTCTACAGAACAAAGGGAAGGTGGGAAGGTGAGAGAGGTAGGGGGAGAGGGGGGGAGAGGAGAAGAGGGAGAATGATAAAAGCATAAAGGATAAATAACAGGCTAGACAAGAGGAAGAGAGGTATGCATCGCATCATAGATCTCTCTGTCTGCATGCATGCTGTTTCTTGTTCGAGTCAGGTGAGGGGAGGGACCGACCCGGAGGCCCCCCTCCCCCCCGGCATAACACCTGCAGGATGAAAATGAATTAAGTCGAGTCAGGTGGGGGGAGGGTCCAGGCTGCCATGTCACAGGCGTTGCCCGTCCCTCCCTCCCAGCCCTGTCATAGGTGGGTACCGGAAAGAGAGGAACAAAGCAGAAGAGGGAGAGGCGGAAGGGGTGGAAAAAGAGGAATGAGAAGGAAAAGAGGACAAGGAAGGAGAAGAAGGAAAAGGAGAAGAAGAGGAAAAGGAAGAAGACGAGGGATTCTCCCTGTGATCTGGTCTCTCCCCCCCCTCCTCTCCCTGTCCGTTCTCTCCCCTGTTCTTACTTACATCAAAGCAGGGGGAAGGGGAGGAGAAGAACAAAGCAGAAGAAGAAGAGGAAGAAGAAGGAGGTGGGGGAGGAAAAAAGCGCTTCTCTAGATCGGAGGATTCGATGTTGGTCCCCTTTGTTCTGGCATACATTCCTCTTTGTCCCCTGTTCTTTTAGCCGTGGCACTCTCCTGCAGTCTCCTGCCTATAAGAAGAAGGGGGATCATATAAAGAAGAAGAAGAAAAAAGAGAAGAGCAAGAGGAGAAAGAAGAAGCAAACCTCACCGCCCAGCCCTCTTTTCCCCACCCCAGGACCCTTGCCTGTCTGTCTATCCATCTGGCTGCTTGTTTCCTTCTTTTTCTCTTCCTTACTTCAAAAAAAGGGGTCTCAAATTCGGTCACTTCAAAAAGGGCTTCAATCTCTTCTAGGAAAAGGAACCCATCCTTTGCAGGAGGGTCATAAGAAGGAAGAGGGGGCAGGAGGGGAGCAAAAGAAGAGAAAAGAGAATAAAAAGAAGAAGAAGAAAAAGAAGAAGAAGCAGAAGCAGAAGTGAAACAAGAGGAAAAAGAAGAAGAAGAAGGAAAGGAAGGAAGGGGGAAGTTTCTGTCATGACTGACTGTCTGACCGGCTATCTGAGAGAGGGAGAGAAGAGAGGGAGGAGGGAGGTCTCTGTCTACCAAAGCTACTTTCTGTTCCCCATCTAGACCTCCCCTCCAAGTCCCTTTCCCAACTCCTCCACGTTCACCACGGCAGAGGAAGAGGAGGAGGAGGAGGAAGAAGAAGAGGAGGCCGGCTGGTCCCCGGGCCAAACTTCCCTCCGCTGTTCGAGGGACTCGTCTCTCTCCTTTCTTCTTTCCTCCTCCCACTTCTTCTGTGCCTCAGGACTCCTTCTTATCCCAGTTGGGACCATTCCCCCTTCTTCTTCACTAAAGATGTAACCCCCCTCTCCCTCTTCCTCAGTGAGGGAGAAGGGGGGGGCTTCTTCTAGTACGGAGGTACATACAGACCTGTCATCACCCTCCTCCCCCTCCATGGCAGAGACAGAGTAAAGTGACTCTCCTTTTAAAGTCAGAGAAGGGGCCGCTCCGGCCCTTGCGACTCTGACTTTCCTTTTTTGTCCCCCTCCTTCGCTTCTCTGTCGTATTGCTCCCCTCTGTCCCAGAGTCAAAACCCCCTCTCTCTTGCTCACCTTGATGGGGGGGATGATAGATCCCGGAGCAACCTTCAACCTTTCTCTCAGGACGTCTGTGGGGGGAACCGTCCAAGAATTTATCTTGCTTGGGGGAGGGAGACGCACGACAGTTGAGGGCTGGGGTGGGACTATCACGGGAGACTACTGCTTCTCTGGAGGAGCGACAGGGATAGATGAGGCTTCCTTCCCGGCTGCCGCGCTCTTGCTGAAATCCCCAGGGAAGATGTCCCATCCCTTTCCCTTCCCTCTCCATTATCTCCCTCTCGGAGGTCCCTTCTGCGTCTGCTATGTCTCTGTCTGCTCATTTATGAGGCTAAGTATCGCCTTCACCAGGTCCCCCCCCTCAGCCAGGGCCTGCCTTGCCGCCTCCTTCTCCACTCCTGTCTGTCTCATAATAATATCTATGTCCGATTCTCTTTGCTCCTCTTTCCTTTGCACTCGTCTCTCCTCTTCCTCCTCTCTTTCATTTTTCCCACCTTCTGTTCTCTCTCTCTCTGCCTCGATGTCTCTATCCCTAGCTCAAGGTTGAGCCTGTTCTGCATCCTCCATTTCTACGTCACCAGCACCCCCCTTCCCCTTTTTCTTTCCTCCTTTTGCTCTCTCTCTCTGCCTCGATGTCCCTATCCCGGGCTCGAGGTCGAGGTCGAGCCTGCCTATCTGCATCCTCCATCTCCACGTCCCCAGTGCCCCCTTTCCTCTTTTTCTTTTTCTTCCTACCCGTTCCTCTGTTCCCTTTCCCCCCCCCCAGGCCGCCGGCTGGATGAAAGAGGCCTCCCCCCCGTCCGACCTAGAGTATAGCCGGATCCTGGAAGGAGGGTTTACCCCCCACGGGCTGAGCAGACCGTTCTTCCCCTCTCCATTGTCCCCTATCCAACTGACCCCCCATCCCCGGAAGAGCCACCGGCAAGACCCCTGGGAGCTGACCCCCTATCCCCAGAGGAGCTGCCGGCACATTTCCCGGAACCTGACCGCCCACCCCCACAGGTGGGCAGAGGAAAGGGGGCAGGGGAAACTGGGGGTGGTAGTGAGGCCACGTCTGCTGGAGGATCTGAAGGAAGGGGGGAATGTTGGAGTAAGGGAGTGACTGTGGGGGAGAGGGCTAGGGAAAGGCCTGCAGAGGCTCCCCGACTCCGGTAGGGGGCCCGTTTGATCCCATCTGTCCTCGCCATGCCTCTCCAGTTCCTTCCATTCTATCTGTCACAACTCTTTCACTGCCCCTGTCCCCACCCCTGCTTCCCCCCTCTTGCCTCCCTTCTACCCTTATGGCGGAATTTATATCCCGGGTAGCTCCCCCCCGGTAATTTAGTTCACTGTCTGGGGTTGAGTGGGGGAGGCTCTGCCTCTGCCTCTCGCCTCCCCCTCTCTCCATCCTGCGTCCCCATCCCAACCTCCTCTCCTGGTATCCCTGGTCCGGCACCCCCCCCCAGAGTTTGGAGCCCCACCCTTGCCCATCCTCTTGGTAGGTTAACTGGGTCCTCTGGACTTCTACCAGCCCCCCAGTCCTCGTCTGCGTATCCCGGCTTACCCTTTTATACGAAAAGTCCCGCCCTCGGGATACTAAGTGGGGGAGCAGAGGTCTCTCCGAACCCGTTCTCATAGCTTGCAGATAAGGGAGTGGTCTCGAGTTCGCTGCCCCTTCTGGAGCGAGAGGTGTAGCATCTGTGCATCTGTTAAAACGCCTCCCGGAGGAGGTAGCACGGAACTGACTTGTGAGTCCGTCCACCAGTCGGACGATGAAGTTTTCCTCCTCTCCATCCCCATCCGGCAGTGTTGAGTTCCCTCCGTAAAGTAGAAAGAGTCCACAGTCATCACTAGCAAAGATGTCCGTATCCCTTTCTGTTTCAAAGAAGAGGATCCCCCCTCTCCAGAAGGACACGACACCCCTCACTGAGTTCATATCAAAAATGGGGACTTGGAGCTCGGCCCTCTCCGTCAATACCTGTGACCCATGGTGTGTTGAGAGGAACTTGTAGAGATGGGAATCTGTTCTGCTGAGCTGCTCCCGGTCGATCCGTTTCTTGACTTCTGGTGGTGGCACATGGTCGTGGAAGGGCACAAAATTGGTTCCCTCCACAACCCGCGCATGCGTGCGCCAAACTCCCCGATCCCCACCGCGCCGTTGCCTCCCCACCTCTATTCTCAGGTCCTCCAGCCCCTGCGCCAGCCCCTCTATTTTCCTGTCCAGTCCCTCAGCTTCTTCCTGAGCAAATCCTCCTGAGACTGCTCTAAGGCCTGTACCAGGAAGCTCTCAGTCACCGGGCGGTCAGATAGCGTTCTGTTCATCCTTCTGAGAGCAAAGAGAGTGACAAGCGGACACAGGAACCGGCCCAGCAGAGTGATGCTTAGAAGAGAAACAGACGGAGATGGTAAAGATAATTGGATGACCAGATCTCCTTTATTTCTCAACCATTTTTCTTCAGAAAACTATGAGCAGGTGTCTTCTTATGACTTGAATACACTGATTAACAATGATTACTAGTATGCCTAGGATTAATCCCCCCCCTGGATTATGCATGGGCCCAATTATCCTAGTCGACTTCATATAATGAAATACGATGATTTCAGTTCATTGAGTCCAGATTCTATAAATTTGTCATATAGATTGATTTGATTGATTGATTGATTGATATGAAAAATAGAATAACTGAAACCTGTCTATTAGATCTAGGAATTAACTTAAACGCCTAGTTGAACGTTATACACAGTCTTTTAATGTGATTCTAGATGAATGAATGAATGAATGACACATCGCGGCAAAGTCGGGGAGGGCGGCGGCGCTAAGAGCGCGCCGCAAAAAGGGCAGGGCGCCGGAGCGCCGGACCTTTTCTGCATCCATGCGCATGCATCGATCCATGCAATACTGCACCCATATATTGAATACTGAAGATGATCTGATGAGTGATTGAGTCTGGTAAGAGGAACAGACAACCTCAGTGATATTTCCGTGATCTCGACTCTATATTGGGTTCCTCGATAGTGTTCTGATCGCATCTTGTGGCTTCTGGCGTTGTGGTTCTGGCAACTTCTTGATTTTTGTGCTTTTGTCCGCCACTTCTGTATCCGCACTTCCAAGCTAAAATGTCCTAACGAGCTCGGGGAGATCCTGGTGGGACTTGGGAAGACTTGCCCAACTTGCCCAGGGCAGAAAGAGAGGCTTTGTGGAAGAGGCTGAAACGGGCGGAACGTGCTGCGGAGGTGAAGGGGTTGCGGGAGAAGCACAAAGTGGCCCCCCCGAAGACAGGTGCTCCGCTGGGGCCTCGAAAGGTGGCTCAGCCAGGAGGTTTGAAACTCCATCCGGTCAGTCAATCAACCACAAACGTTGCATTTCAATTCGTTTCCGTGTTCACTTTGTCACGCATATCTTGCTTACATTTGGTTTGTATCGCAGAGTGAAGCAAAGAGAAAGAGAGCAGCGGAGAGAGAAGCAGAACTGTTCAACCTCGACACATCCTCTGAAGGTGACGTCTCTGCGGAGAGCGT
>JAHBMJ010000775.1:214970-225274 GCA_018398765.1 Chromera velia | reverse complement strand
AGAGAGAGAGAGAGAGAGAGAGAGAGAGAGAGAGAAAGAGAGAGAGGGGGAGAGGGAGAGAGAGAGAGAGAGAGAGAGAGTCTCAGAGAGAGAGAGAGAGAGCGAGAGTGAGAGCGAGAGCGAAGAAAGGGCGAGAGCGAAGAGAGGGCGAGAGCGAAGAGAGGGCAAGACAGAGAGAAAGAGAGAGAAAGAGAGAGAGCGAGAACGAAGAGAGGGCGAGAGAGAGAGAGAAAGAGAAAGAGAGAAAGAGAGAGAGAGAGCGAAGAGAGAGAGAGTCTCAGAGCGCGCAAAGAGAGAGAGAGAGAGCGAAGAGAGAGAGAGAGAGAGAGAGAGAGAGAGAGAGAGCAAAGAGAGAGAGAAAGAGCGCGAAGAGAGAGAGAGAGAGAAAGAGAGAGAGAGAGAGAGAGAGAGAGAGAGAGAGAGAGAGCGGAGAGAGAGAGAATGAAAGAGAGAGAGAGAGAGAGAGAGAGAGAGAGAGAGAGAGAGAACGAGGGAGAGAGAGAACGGGGGAGAGAGAGACCCCTTCTCTCTCTCCTTCCATCCCACGTCTAATGGATCTTTGTCTGCGAAATCAAGAGCAATCAGATGATGGTCGTTGATCTTCAAACAGATGAACTCAACGCAGTGAACGTACTTTGAAGATTGAGACATAATAAATGAAACCATAGTGAGCGTTAAGGAGTCATTAAAAGTCATTTCTTGATTAAGTCTTAAAAGTTTGCATTGAGGTTTTTTTAATGATAACAAGTTATAAAATTTGTTGATAAATTTGTTTATAGGTTTAGTCCAGGCCGACCTGTAAATTTCAGATCCATTATAAACTTTTTTTTGGCTTTTCATACAAAAAATATAAAGGATGGTTAAGAACATATAAGAAAATTAATTATGTTATGGATTTAAATTTTCTTAAACTTAGTTTTTATTCTACAGTATTTTTTAGAAAACAAATGAAGTCTTACATATATCCGAGTTATCCCCCTCCTGACTGCATGTGAGTGCACTTTTCTGCGTGGCTTCAATCCACTTTAAGCAGCTATATTATTATGCCTATATATATATATAGCATGCGTCAACCATGCAGTTGCAATTTTTTCTTGCTTTCCGGGGCCGTTCGCAAGCTTGCTTGCGTCAGATTAATTGTTTTTTGCGCGGCCCTCCTGTATGCAGACGCGGATCCTTTGCGCACGTACTGAATCCCTGCCCAAATCTGATCCCGGCCCATCTGCAGGGGTCCAGACATGTGGCATGCATGTCCAGACTTCCCGTACATGAGTTTTCTCAGCACAATTCCGACAGGTTTTTCATCGTTTTCTGCGACTGCGAAGAAGAGACTGTATAGAGGGCTCTCTTGTCAGCAAACCCGACCACGCAAGTGTCCAAAATGTCCGTGAAAGAGGCCGCGTGATGCTCACAGGAAGGAAGAGAAAATGAGGTGTCAGAGACGGGGACTGGTTGTGTTTGTGTCTGGCAGCGTAAAACTGATCTCTCTTCTGATAGGTTTATCCAGTCTGTCCACCATCTCTTGTGGCAGTGAGATGACTCGTGCCAGTGGCCTCTCATGTGCCGCTGCCTCTTCTGCTGTGCCTTGCGGGTCTCTTTTTGCTTTTGTTCCAGTTCCGGTCGGCGCTACGCGCTCTGATTCCGGTAGATCGTTTCAAGGCGGATTTCGGCGCCCGGCCGTGGCTCGGACGCACTTGGGGCGCGGGGATAGGGAGGCGGTGCTGTCAACGTTTGAGGAGCTGGTAGGGGGGGGAGAAGGGGAAGGGGAAGTCGAAGAGGCTCAGTTGAGACGAGTGCCGTCTCCGCCTTTTCGGTCTCTGCCGCCAGAGCGGTTCGTCTCTGCAGAAAGAGAAAGGGAAGGCCACACGGGGAAGGAGACGGTAGTGGGGCAACCTGCAGGTCACTTGCTCAGGTCTGGCCTTGCCAGAAGAGGGCCAAAGGGCAGAAGCAGGAGGGAGGGGGTTGCGGCTTCTCTCGGCACTCTCGCTGCCGGTTGTGCCCTGGCAGCAGGGGGGGGCGTGTCGTCGGGTGGTGGGGAGACGTGGATGGATCGGCTGGTTGGAGGGGCGGGTGCTTTTGCTGAGACAGTAGGGGAAGGGGGGGTGGGGGGAGGGGAAGCGCCTCTGTCGTCTCGATGCGGTCTGTCTCCCTTACAGATCGAGACGGGGGACTTAAGTGAAAAGTTCTGCCCCCCACTTAGCTCGGAAGATCTCAACGACATTGATGCAGTTGTCTCCCGTCTCCTCTCTTCTTCTTCTCCTTCCCCCTCTCCTGCTGGTATTTCCACTCCCCCCCCACAAACCCAAACAGCAGCAGCAGCAGCAGGAGGAGGAGGAGGCAAAAAAGTATTGGAATTTGAGGGCCTCCTATGGGAACCAATACGAGAGAGAGACTCCCCCCCCGAGTTTTTGGTCCTCTTCCCCCCTTCATCAGCAAATCCCATAACAAGACAATACCCCCCCCAATTCACAACGTATCTCACACGTCTGTTGTTGACATACGATGACCACCTGCGGAATTGGTGGCTTCGACGCCATGAGTTTTTTCGGCAACAGTTGCTGACTCTCAGTCCGCCAACTGAGGAGCAAAAGCAACGAAACGAAGCAGCCGGAAACGAAATCTTCGGCTCTCTAGTGAACCTCTTTGGTCCCTCTGTCCTTACAGCCGCGCTTTCTGCAGACAGAGAGATATCGAGAGCCGCAGCTGCGTATGAAAGGACGTTGTTTGGAGAGCTCGCGGGGTCTCTTCAGCTAGGTCTGGAGAAAGAATTTGGGGGGAGAGGGGGAATTCCGAGGCTTGCAGAGATACTGTTACAACGATATGGGGCCGCAGATGGGGCAGATAGCCGTCGGCAGTTTGCTCTGCTTTTTGCACTGCTGCCCCGTGGCATGCAGCCTCTGTCTGTGCTGGACATCCTTTGCGAAGGCCTTCCAACCGTCTCCCGCCCTGATGTGCAGCAGACGCAGTCTTCTCAACAGCAGAAACAGAATTGGGGGGGAAAGGAAAAGAGGGGAGAGGGAGAAGATGAAAGTCCTGTCTCTGAAAGCCGACCGTTGTTGCGGAGCTCCCGCGTATCTGCATGGACAAACGCCATCCGGGACCGGAAAGAAAAGGGACCCTTCGCATATCAAACCGCTGCACAGGAGCAGCAAGCCATGCTGAACGACCCCCTTCTACTGCTTCCGCCCTCCGTACTCCCTTATTGGGACACAGACCTCCGTGCGTATGCACTTGCGGGTCTTCGGTCCGATCCCGCCGCCGCACTCCCCCTCTCCGCTGTAGAGTTGGCGGAGGACCCAGGGGCGCCGCCAGTGTTGAAAACGCGGCGAACGAGAGGTTCAGACTCAGCGAATGCGGCAGAAAGACAGGCCGTGCTGACTCTATACGGTCTGAGGGGGGCTGGGCCTCTAGCGTCAGAACGTCCGTTGTCGACGAACGTGTATGGACTCTTTGCCGTCGCAGGGGCGTGCGCTTGCGCCGCGACTCACACAGCAGTCACGCCCCTTGACGTTGTCAAAACTCGAATGCAGACACAGCCGGGCAGATTCTCCTCCCTTTCAGACGGCCTTGCCACGATCTTCCGAGAGGAAGGTCCGAAAAATCTTTTTGCAGGTGCAACACCGACCCTTCTCGGGTATCTGTCATACGGTTTGGTAGTCTACCCAGGGTATGAATTCTGTAAGCGGCTGTTGTTCGACCTCGCGGGACCTGTGGGGGTTCTGGAGTTCCGAAATCCTCTCGTGATCTTGGCAGGAGCGATGGCGACCGTGTTTGCCTGCTTCGCCGTGAGCCCGTTCGAAGCTGTGCGGATTCGCTTGGTCGATCAGCCGGGGTAGGTCCGACAGCCTCTCTCTCTCTCTCTCTCTCTCTCTCTCTCTCCCCCTCTCTCTCTCTCCCTCTCTTTCTCTCTCTGTTTCTCTCCCCCCCCCCCCTCTCTCTCCCTGTGAGTGCGTGTGTGTATTTGTGTGTGTATCAGTGTGAAGGTGCATTTTCCTTCGTGTCTTTCCCTTCTGCTGAATGTTTTCTCTCTCTTCTCGATAAGACATGGAGAGAACGGACGCCGAAAAGCGTGAACGAACGACGAGCTTGTGTGTGGTCAATTTCATGTGCTGCATGCGTAACGTCCTACACTACCCCGCCCTCTTTGCCTGCATCTCCCTTCTCTCTCTCTCTCTCTGGTGAAATTTTGCCTCCCTCCCTCCCTCCCTCCCTCCCTCCCTGTCTGTGCAGTTTCGCTACGGGTTTTCTCCCCGCCCTCCAAAAAATGGCCAAGACAGAGGGGTGGACCCAGCTCTACGCAGGTCTCCCTCCTCTGATGGGAAGGCAGGTGCTCTTCGGGATGTGCAAATTCTTTATCTTCGATTCCTTTGCTCGGTGGTTTTTCGAAACTTTCCCAGGCGTCCTTGTGGGCAGTGAGGAAACGACCCGGCTCCTTGTGTCTGCCCTCGCGGGTCTGGTGGCGGGTGTCTGTTCGGCCTGTGTGTCTCAACCAGCAGACGCTGTCGTGTCGTTCATCAATAAAGGGAAGGCGGCAGCTGCAACGGGGCAGGAGGAAGGAACGTTAGAACAGGGGGACAAGGGGGGGAACAAGGTGTTGGCAGCCATCAAAAGTATTTGGAAAGATTTTGGACCGGCTGGGTTTTTCTTCGGTCTGGGCAGCAGATGCGCGTGGAGCGGGTCTATCATCTCTGGGCAGTTCTTTCTTTACGATGCTGCTCGTGCCGCTCTACAAGTGCAAGCCTCCGACTTGAAAATGAATTTAAATGTTCTCGCAGACTTAGCCCTACCACCTTCATGACTGAAAGAGAAGCTGCAATTCGAGAGGCTTTTCGGCGGGCGCAGTGAAGTTCAAGCGAAGTGCAACATCCGTGCTTATTGCAGTCTTTTGCAACGCACATGTACATATGTTTTACTGAATGTTCCTCTTGACTACGAATGATATGATCTATAGGATATGATACACCATCTATCCACTGGCAGTTGTAACATAAACTAGAACATAAATTGTCATGCTTTAACTTACTCAGAAACTAGCTTAGAATTTAGAAATAAGTTGAATGAATTTAATATATTACATATTGTATTTTAATATATTCTATCCGCTTTGGAGGAAGGCTGCCGAGCTTGTCTCTTGCCAATTCAATGCCAAACGTACATTGAAAGCCTCGAAGGCTAGGTGTAAAGTCTAGGCAGTCAGCGATGGCGTATGTACCTACTCTGTGTGCTGTTGGTCTACTTCCTGCACGTGTGCACGTGTTGATGAGACTTGCTGGGTATTTGACTAACTTAAAACATATTGACCTCAAGATCCCTGCGAGTGCCTGGTCGGCTTTAATGAATGGTGATTGTCCTTCCTCTATGATACACGTACAAAAATTGATTGAGTCGACTGGATTGGAAGAATTTGTGACTGTCAATCCAACCATCAGGAGAAGGAAAAAAGCCACCAAGGTTAGCCGTCTCCTTCTCTTAAGAGCAGTGATCAACCGGGAAGTTGATGAATGAATTGATGCTTGTCTAGAAAGGGCCGCTTCACGGGGGGCGGTTTTATAGTTTGGCAGAGACGTCAGACCAAATGTGTTCCAAACGTCTTATCCTACTGCCCAACGTTCGTCTCTCCTCTTCCTTTCCTCTACTTTTCCCCTAGGGTTGGACACTAAAGTTTTTTTTATAATATAGTTTGCTTGCAAAACTTTAAACTTTAACTTTAAAACTTTAAAAGTAAAGATGCAACCAGACATGCAAAAGCTCATTTAAAAGACATTGCTAGAGAAGTTGGTTTCATTTATATTATTGTAGACAAAGTTGATGCTTTATAAATTACTAGATATACTGTAGTTATGCAAAAGCTGAGCGAGCCCCGAAGCGTCACTGTGTCAAGAACTGCCGCGCGCTCGAAGAGTCGGATGATGAGTGAGGAGAGAGAAATTGATATCAAATTATGTTTCTCTTTCATCTGTCCTCTTTTTTCTTCTTCTCTTTTTATGCAATCATTTGTGCCTTTAAATGCAGATAAGGCAAAGTCGAGTTCGTTCATGTTGTGTGCATTTGTGTTAATCGCCTATCGCATGCAGAAAATCTATGTAGTACTCCTCAATCGCTGGACTCCTTGCCATGTGTTTGATGAATGTCGCGAGCACAAACTCTGTGTACATGATTTTTGAATTCGATCTCTTGATGGCTTCATACATAGACTTTCTTTATGTGCGTTCTTAGGCGCGTTCTTGTGTCAAGTCGCTGGATAAAAGGGAATTCCTGCGTTGCATACCTGATCTAAAATCCATTGATTCTAATGATTGCGAGTGTTTACTTCCCGGTGCAAGTACATCCGAACTTTTGATCCATGATGTCATCCGATCACTTTTCTTCCGATGCTAGATCCGATCGATCTCGCTGATGATTGTTTTCAATGTAAACATAAATTTTAACTTAAAAAGACTAAGCTTGTGCCATCCTCTATGTAGGCTAGTTGATTAGTTTAGTTATGAGTCTAACTTATGACTGACTTACTTAACGATCTACTCAAAAACTGATTGAAAAATATTTTTTTAAAATAAAGTCTAAAGGGCAAAAAAAAAACTTTAACAAAAAAAAACTTTAAAACTTTAGTGTCCAACCCTAGCTTTTCCCTCATCCTCTTCGTCCCCCCGTTTTGTTTCCCTCCCTCGCACTGTGATCTGGTCTTCAGGCCTTTTTTTAGCCTTGCTGTATACGTTGCTCGGTGGTCGCCCCTATGCACCTTACAGAGGGCTGGAAGACGCGGTTTGCCCTGCATGCAGGGGCAAAGCAGACGATCTGCTGCACCGATTGACTAAATGCACAGAAACGAGAGTAGATCAAGAGGCTCTGAATGCCCTTGTAACCGAAATTAAAGCCAAATTAGATAGAGCCCAAGAAAGAGAGAGAAAGCGGTTGCTATCGAAAGACTCCACCCCTCTAAAACACGCAACGCAAAGCGAATTGTTGGCACGAATGAAGGTCACCCTGGCACTCAGACACTCACCCATACCGGCCCTGCGACTCTTGCAAAACATCTGTCTGCGCCCTCCATCGTAAGGCCTGCGATTCGATGCATGTGATGGTTACTTACTCCTCTTCCCGTCTCACCTTTTGAATGTTCCTTTTCCATCTCCCAAGTACATCTCTCATCCCCCTTCTCCACCGGTCTTCCTGTCTGCCTCTACTACCTGAGAGTCTCCGTTGCAGTCGTCACACTCCTCCCACAGAAGGGAAACGACATCAGCGATTGAGAAAGCATCTTCTAGATGCAGGGTGTTTAGAGTTGTGAGCATGAAGCCCCCTCCCATTGTATGTGCATTGATGCAGGTCTGGCAAAGGGGCAATAAAGCATTGTCCTAGACTTATGCATTGCATGATGGCCTAGATGCGTCATCCACCACACCTCCATTCCTCCATCCACCACAACTCCATTCATTCATCCATCACACCTCCATTCATCCATCCACCACTCTTCCATTCCATTCATCCATCCACCACTCTTCCATTCCATTCATCCATCCACCACACCTCCATTCATCCATCCACCACTCTTCCATTCCATTCATCCATCCACCACACCTCCATTCATCCATCCACTACACCTCCATTCATCCATTCACCACACCTCCAAATATCCATCCACCACGCCTCCATTCATCCATCAAATACACCTCCATTCATCCATTCACCACACCTCCATTCATCCATCCACCACACCTCCATTCATCCATCCACTACACCTCCATTCATCCATTCACCACACCTCCATTCATCCATTCACCACACCTCCATTCATCCATCCACCACACCTCCATTCATCCATCCACCACACCTCTATTCATCCATCCACCATACCTCCATTCAGCCATCCACCACCCCCTTCACCTCCCTAATCACCCAACTTTCACTTCCTCACATTTCCACTCATCCAAATTCCATTCCTTCAACTCTCCAATCCCCCAACTCCCACTCTTTCTTCTCTTCATTCACCCAACTTCACTTCCACACCTCTCTACTCATCCATGCAACTCCCAATCCTTCACCTCCCCAATCACTCAACTCCCACTCTTTCTTCTCTTCATTCACCCAACTTCACTTCCACACCTCTTCATTCATCCAAATTCCACTCCTTCAACTCTCCATTCACCCAACTCCCACTCTTTCTTCTCTTCATCCAACCAACTTCACTTCCACACCTCTTTACTCATCCATGCAACTCCCAATCCTTCACCTCCCCAATCACCCAACTTCCACTCCTTCACTTCTCCAAACACCCATCCATTCACCTTTCTCCACCCAACCACCTCTCACTCCTTCATTTCTTCACCCACTTACCCCTCATCCACCCATCTATCAATCACCAATTCATCTACTCATCTTCCTTCAATCCATGCATCCATGCATCCATCGCCATCCATCTACTCATCTTCCCATCATCTATCCGTCTACTCATCTTACTTCAATCCATCCACCAATATTCTCATCTTCCCACACATCTGCTTATCGATAGAAACGCCCGACTACACAGAGACTAGTCCATAAGACGGCACATCTGGCGCCACACCTACCTGAAATTTCAGACCGAAAACGTCGTGTTTGTCATGTTGAAAGAATAAAAGAAGACTTCAATACTCGACTCAGGACTTCACAGCA
Organism: Chromera velia; assembly: GCA_018398765.1. Taxonomy (NCBI): domain Eukaryota; family Chromeraceae; genus Chromera; species Chromera velia. The sequence continues at coordinate 216,622 of JAHBMJ010000775.1, read as the reverse complement.
TCTTTCTCCCTCAGACAAGTACCATTCACGATGGAAAACTCAATATATACATTCACATTACGATATATCAATACAAACAGACACACACACACAAACGTATAAACAGACACCGAGTCACCATACACACCGAGCGCACGCACGCGGAGATCCATTCAAATTGGATAAAAGCCTTGCATGCTGCATGCAGGGGATTGCAGGGGGGGCTTTTCTGGGGTGGGCGGTAGGGGACATAGATGACCCCAAAACTTCCTACGCATACGAAAAAACAACCGCGGTGGGAATTGAACCTGGAGCTCTCTGATGATAGCTTTACAGCATAACCACTCCGCCACATCGACTCTCTCCAGGCCGGCAGGCCGGCCGGCCCTCGATGATGGCCTATAGACCGATTAATAATTATAATGATGATGATGATATTCTATCCACTTTTTACTAGACTTTTTATTATATTCCTAGCTGGCACATCCACTAGCACATCCGAACTAAAGATTTTCATATCTGAAATTTTAATATTTTTCAGGGCTTCAAATATACTGAAGCTGTCCTCCAAAGACACACAAAGTCTAGCACGAACTTTAGTTTTGCACGTATCTTTGCAAATGCCAACGTAGTCGAATAAACTTGTATTAAAATAGACTTTTTACGTTCGCAATTCGCAAGGCATTATACTAGGAATGTTTATAATACCATGATAACTTTATATTTATTTTATTTTAGAGTGTTAGTTAGTAAGCACTGCCGTACCTAGTACTGTACTAAGCAGTCGTTAACTTACCATACAAATAAACCAAACAATAATGTTTCAAACAAACGTGAAATTGAAGCACAGACTATTGCTGTTGTTGGTTGGACATTACCAGTCTTCTATTTGTCCCGTCATTCTTTGGAGCATCTGTGCAGATATACGCAATTGAAGCGATGAGAGCTCAGAACCCGAGAGCCGTGGGAGGTTCACCAAAGCGTTCTGTAGCCAGGAGTCCTTCTGCTTCTCCTCGTCCTCGCTCAAAGGCGACACCAGAGCTCTCATGTCCTTGTCGATCGTCAGAGACGAGGGGATTGCAGGGGCATCTGGGTTGACTGCAATTAACACAAACATGTATGAATCGAGATGGGAAGGAAAGGAAAGAAGGATTGAATATTCTAGCTAGCCGGGAGGAACGACACGTGCCTCGATCCCCGAGTGTGGGTGGGTGCACGGATCACAGAGTGTTGGCGAAGTCAAGTGCCGGCTTCCTTGAAAGGGGTTTGATTGATGTACCAAACGTTTCACTTTCTTAGTGGCTTTTTTGTTTCTGAAACCGATGAAGACGATGTAGCATTGAGCGTAAATGACGAAGACAAGCTGGAGACAAGGTAGGTGTTGCTGCATGCTTTTTTTTCTTCTCATTCAAAGAGGGCATGAAGAAGAAAAGAAGTAGAGATGCAAATCCTCCGACTGGCTGACCTTCTTTGACCTGCTTCTCTTTCTTTGTCTGCACACACAAGAGCACACACACACACACACACACACACACACACACACATGCATGCATGCATGTATATATACACATATGCACACACACACATGCATGCATACATACACATATGCACACACAAACCAAAACCATGGGGAGGAAAGAAAGAAAGAAAGAAAGAAAGAAAGAAGGGGCAGC
>JAHBMJ010000775.1:194970-209970 GCA_018398765.1 Chromera velia | reverse complement strand
GCAGACAGTGGGAGAGACAGAAATGCAACAAAGAAGAAGGAAATGTTCGTGAAGAAAAAAAGTCATGACAGTAAAGAGAGCGTAGCAGCTATGTATGACGGTTTGTCAAACGACAGACGGTCAGGCAGACAGGCAAACGACTGATGAGCCGACAGAGGCACAAAGAAGGAGAGAGGGAGTCCAAGCAACTCACATGAAAGACAGGAAGACGCAGGGAGGGAGGGAGGGAGAGAGAGAGAGAGAGAGAGAGAGAGAGCGAAAGAGAGGGGCGGAGAGAGAGAGGCCAGAAAAGAGGCGAATTCGACTCCCCATCCTGCCTGCCTGTCTGCCTGTCTGACTTGAGGATGGTCATGACAGAGTAGCGCCAGATAAAGGACTCCTCAAGTCGATTAAAGATTCGCATCTGCAGACGAGGAAAGAAAAGGAAAGTAATCAATTCAGAAGTCAATTAAGTAGAAGAGCCAAAGAGAGAGACTGATTGTCTCTCTCGAGTTGCATCTCCCCCCAAAGCGTTGCCAAGCTACCAAAGGCCCCCCTTCCACTCAATAAACTAAGCTGGATTCCATCTCCATTCTCACCAATGTCCCTGCCTCCTCTATCTACTCATGCAAGTCGATCAATTTCGCCACACTGGGAGGAGGAACCTTCATGGATCTATCTGTAGAAGGCTGCACAAATGCAAAGAGGATGCCGCTTTCCTTTTTCCTTTCCTCGTCATGCTACAAGAAGAAAGTAAAAGAAAGCGGCAAACCCAACGAAGGTCATGTCGGCATACAAAGGGACAGACTACAATGGAGTAAACCGAACAGCAAGAGAGATCGAGAAAAAAAAGAGGATGAAGTAAGGAAAGAACCGAGCTAAGACAGAAAAAGAGGAAGACGGACGTACAAGTTTGAGGAGTCGTAGCAGTCGGACAAGTTTGATCAATTTGATTATTCTCAGAAGTCTCGGGAGGCTCAGGAGGGAGAGATCGTTCCCTTCAATCCAGAAGGCAATCAACTCGAGAGGGACAGATGAGATCTGCACACACACACACACACACACACACACGCAGACAGACAGACAGACAGACAGACAGACAGACAGACAGCAAAACAGTCTCCAAGTAACATACCGTGAAGAATTGAAGTCGCGCCAGCCAGCGATCATTCACAAGCTCTTATCAACGGACTGCAGCATCCGTCTGCTGAGGATGGATGCTTTTTTTGCTTCTATTCTCTCTTATGTGCACACACACAGACCCCCCCCCACACACACATCCATCCTGAAAGGGTGGTGTTCAGGGCAAATGACTGACGAAATCAACGGCAAACCAGGTGTTCAGGTAGTTCATGCTGTTGCGGTATCTGCAGTCGCACAAACAGGTAGGAAAGCAGTTGCAGAAAGGAACTAGTCACGATGAAAAATGCGTACTAAAGGATGTCAAGAAGCAGACAGACCTAAGTCGATCGATCGAAGGACCCCAGAGTTCAGTAGAGAGATAAAAAAATACAGACAGGACAGAAGAGCCTTTCTTTATCTGCAAGGAAGGGTACATAGACAAACAAACGCCGACACTGCCCCGCCGCGTGCGCGTACATCCCTCAAACTCCCCTGTGCGAATCTCCATACAAACTCTCTCACACACTTCCTCTGGAACACAACACAACACTGACCTGTCGAAAATGAGGACTGCATTTTCCTCATGCGCGGTGAAGAAGTTCAGAACAACTGCAGAGAGACAGACAGACAGACAGACAGACAGACAAACAGACAGACAGATAGATAGACAGACAGACAGACAGACAGACAGACGGAGAGAAATCTTACACGTCCGCCCCCTTTTTATCCGTCTGTTCGCCGGCTCTTCAATTGAGTGTTTGACCAGAGATTTTTCGTCCATTTGACCAGAGCTCCTTTTGCATGCACGTGCTTTCGAAGACTAAATTGAATTTGTTTGCATGCATGCGTGTTGCCTTGAGTGACCGACACGCTCTCTCTTTCCTTTGTGTGCGGATCTTGGAGGACTTTTGCTGGTGACCCAAGCCCTCTTTGACCTTTGCATGTCGACAGGCATGCTGAAAACCCACCGTGCTGCGTTATTTATATGTAGACACACGCCTGAAGGCATTACCAAGAAGAGACACGCAGAAATAAGCACACAACAATTCTGTGCCGTCTGTATCATCATTCCACAAAACATGGATGCTTGACGTGCTTGACGTTAATAATCAAACAAACTGACTGACTGAGTGACTGACTGACCATCCAAGATGAACACGAGGTCGATCAGTCGATCAAAAATGAACCACCCCAAGTTGTCAATTGGCCACTGCAACAAGCAGACGAGTAACCGAAGATGGATGGAACAAACAAAAAAAGTACAAAAGGAAAGGAGGACATATGGTCATTCTAACCAAGGAGACAACAAACAGTCAGAAAGTAACGTCCTTCCTTCAGAGAAGGCCAACGTCTATGAACGCCATCCATCAGGCCAACGCAGGTAGCGTCTGCACGAAAATCGGGCAGGAGGCCCACTCCACTCCACTCTATTCAAGTCCCATCATTCTACATTAAAAAAAAAAATTCCCCGGCCGACTGACGGACGTCAAAGCAAATCTTCATGGGAGTCATGATGGCCACGAAGATCACGCACATGAGGAGAACGACGTCGAACGAAATCCGCATACTGCCATACGGATTCAAAATGCACTCCTTGTGTCCCTCTGCGTGCTCTACAAACAGGGGGCGGTCCTGCAAGCAATCGCACAAGGAGGCAGCTTGTAATCGATGCAATCAATCAATTCGTGAGGGAACGAAGAAAAAATCAGATCCAGAAACTGCCGAAAGAAAACAATGGGTGAGACAAAAACCGAACCAGAGAAGCTGCAGGGGAGCGAAGCAAGCGAAATGGTAGCGGAAGCACCAATTTATACAGACAATTACAGCGATCGATGCACCATTGCAGGAAGGAAGGACACATGCAGACGGCATTCAGAAGGACTCCTTTGAGAACCTCCGTTGCACTCAACAGCCGGCCAGCCATCAAGGCACTCACCTCCACATCCAGCTTTTGAAGGGCCTTATCCTGCAGCCAAGCAGGCAAAAGGACCAGAGTAGAAACTTTTGCAGCAGTTGGATGAATGGACCGGGTATCAAAACAAGAAAAAGCATCAGCGATGCACACGGATGAATGGACCGGGTATCAAAACAAGAAAAAGCATCAGCGAAGCACACGGATGAATGGACCGGGTATCAAAACAAGAAAAAGCATCAGCGAAGCACACGGATGAATGGACCGGGTATCAAAACAACAAAACGCATCAGCGATGCACACGGATGAATGGACCGGGTATCAAAACAACAAAACGCATCAGCGATGCACACGGATGAATGGACCGGGTATCAAAACAAGAAAACGCATCAGCGATGCACACGGCCGACGCGTTCGCCAGAAAGCATGCACACCCCCCAAACGTTCTATGTGCTGGAAGAGAGGAAGCCACTTAACAAGCCTGGAACGCTTTCGGACGGAGAGGATGCGACAGACGAAGCTGAGATCGCTTGAGGAGAATTCAGAATAAGTCTGCCATACACACTTCATTTCTATGAAACCACAGATCCTCTTTAACATAGGCCGCAGGGCGGGACGAAAAGAGAGAAAGAAAAGAGAGCGTGCGACCGCAGTCACATGTAAGTCAAAAGAAAGCCCCTAGGCCTCCCAACACTCGGGAAAACCGTTTCACCCCAGGGTCACGAAGCACACAACAGGGTCAGAAAGGTCAGTCAATCGTCGATACACAAATATATAAATATATAAAGCATGCGCCTCGAAAGGCCGCCAAAGACCCTGCTGACCTCCTGTACTTCCATTGATGTGGGAACCCCGATGTTATCAGATGGCGATCCAGATTCGTCCCCTGGGACGCTACCCAGCGCAGAGGGTGAAGGACCCACCCTGTCAAAAGTGGATCGCCTCCTGACGACTCTCGCAGTGTTGGGAGTCTCGGGATCCATTTTAGCACTTTCCGGGGGCTTCATTGTCAAATGCAAACCTGGCAGTTCAAATCGCTCACACGTTAGTGTCCCGTTAGTCCTCTGTGCTAAGCGAGCTTCTTAGAATATGTAAATCTGAAAACGTTCCTAAGTATATAGTCGTCTTTACATGCAGGAATGCTCTTTTGCCGTATTTTGGACCTGCATGCCAGCCAGAAGCATTCTTCCTTCGATGGGGTTACTTTTCGGTTCGAATCCGTTCGATGCCGTGTTTTGGGGGATTAAATGCAGATGTCTGTAGGCGAAGAGAAACGCAAGAGGTGCAGTGAGCTCTCTATATACAGTTGTCAGGTGAGAGCTGTAAAAGTGAAGCTTCAAAAGTACCGGCCTCATGCAGGCAGCAGTTGACAAAAGATCATGCATTGGCAGACTCTTTTTTTGCGCTCGCGCGCGCTTCAAATCGGAACAGGTTTCTGCATGCATGACTCCGAATCCTTCTGATTCTTTCACAAGGCATCTATATATACACTGGGCAGAGTCAGTCCAGATCCCCTGCTTCACTTCTTCTTTTCTGGAGTATTCCTCTTTATCGTCTGCAGATCATCTCCTGACTGGATCGGTGAGTACTGAGCTGTCGCTGTGGAGATCCTCGAGATGAAATTGTAGGAAGGCAAGGAATTAAGCAGAAGAGCACGGAAGTATATCAGAAGGCACCATGGAAGAGGGCGAGGAAGACTTCGAATTCTCCGACCCTCTCCTGGGCAGTAGACGAAGAGAATTGGGGCGGTTGTTTGTGGAGGAGGCACACCCCATGGTGGACATCCTGATCCTATTCGTAATCATATGTCAGTCGGGCAACTGCATGAATAAACGCATGCTCTCACTCAGTCTGCCAATTTCGTACAAATTTGTGGAAGGCGAGCGAGAAAGAGAGGGGAAAAGGAAGAGAGAGCGAGCGAACGAGTCAGAGAAAGAAAGAGAGAGGGGGGGAAGGGGAGAGAGAGAGGGGGAGAGAGAGGGAGAGAGAGAGAGAGAGAGAGAGAGAGAGAGAATATCAGACAGAAGATGTATGCAAGCGCTTGCGCCTTCGCTTTTGAGAAGGGGAAAACATGTGGATCATGATATGTGCACAAATCCATGCTTAGGCGTATATGCACTCATGGTCAGAGATACATCTCACTGAGTCCCAGTCTGCATATATACCAGTGTACAAGAAAGGCTGCAGGCTCTTGGTTGATCCCTCTTCGAAGGAGACAGAGAGGCCTGTGGAGCAGAGAGTAGAACGTCCTCCTAGACTGCTTATACGTGCAGGGATTCTGTTTCTGCGCTCCTCCCCTGTACTTTCTGTGTGTCTGCGTTTCGATCCGTGGTCTGACTTCGGATCATGCCTAACTCTCTCGGGAGTCTGCGACGGAATTAAGTGTTGGCAGAGAGTGCAGATGCATGAGCTAGAGATTTGATTCTTCTTCTCACAAGCTGGTGTTCCAATTGACTTCCTGGACTGCAGTGGTGGGATCCCTCGTGCTGTTCTTCACCGACTGGCTGGCCATTTATACATTTCTAAAGTCAGCCGTTAGCCCGCCACAAGCTGCACCGCTCATTCTGTAGTCCGCTCGCAAGGTCTCTCTGAGTGTGACCGTCTGTGTCTTTGTGTTTGTTTTTTTGTGTCTTTGTTCGTGCCTCTTCTTTCTGCGTTTGTGCGCGTGTCCTCTATTTTTTATTTTATCTCTTTGTTTTGTTGTCTCTTCATGGTTCTTCTCTTTTGAATACTGTTGGTGGATGTATGTCCGTGTCTGTCTCTATCTGTCTATCTGTCTGTCTCTCTGGCTATATGTCGGGGCACTTGATTCTTTTTGCTGCAGAGTAAATGAATCTGCCCACCTTTAGTTGCCTGTCTAGATTATTTGTCTGTCGTTTTTTGTTTTGTCTGCAGGAAGAGAGCAGAACAGCTCCGACGGAAAGCATTCGTGAAGGCGAAGGCGGACACTGTACCCGTCAGAAAAGTGTGAGTGACCCCGGGGAGTCCAGTCAGGCACACCCTGCGCAGATCATCCATTCACCGACACACAGATGAAAAAAAAAAAGCGGAAGGACTAAAACGTGGTGCCTCCAAGCCTTCTTTTCTTCTTCTAAAGCCTGAAGAAACATTCAGGAGGCAGCAATCACCCACCTTCTTTCTGCCTGCCTGCCTGCGTCCCTACCTGCCGGCCCGTCTGTCTCTCTTTCTGTTTTTCATCTTTTTTTTTTCGTTTTTTTCTTTGTCCTTGTCCCTGTCTTCTTGCTTTCCTTGCTTCTTTCATTCGTTCGTTCTTTCTTTCTTGCTTCCTTTCTTTCTTTCTTGCTTCCTTTTCGCTTTCTGTTGTTCTGCTCCCTGCCTTCACTACTTCCTTTCTTCTATTTGCAGTTTTGTCCCCTGCTAGATAAATTTGCTAAGTAAGTAGCTGTTTTTTCCATGGGTGGATATGACCGTATACGCATGTACGGCTTTTGCAGAATTACTCCCAAGAAGAAGAGGAGAGGAGGCTTCATGATCGTCAGTTTGGCAGTCTCACTTTATCTCACAAAGATGCGGCAATTTTCTCTCGAAGAACTCCTCTGTCCATAAGATCAGCAGATCGCTATTTATCCCAAGCGTCCCTCCCACGTGATGCCCTCAAGTAGTAGCAGGCCCTCTTAGTAGCCGGCCAATTTCTTTACGTGTATGTCTGTATCAATTTCTCTTTCTGCCCTCTTTTCGAAATGATGATGTGCTCTTTTTCACATTGTTTTCTTCTAGAAGTCTTGTGGTGTCGAAACTGATCGAACAATTGTAGCGGAATCAATCCTTCCTTGCTCTGTCAGGAGCATCTGCGAATTGGTCGTTTGTGCTCTTTGTAGCTAGAGCAAGACGACGTCACAAGAAATCCTGCCATCAAGCTCTTTGTTTGCCTCAATGAATCTTAGGGGTTCCTGCTGATGTTGCTTTCCTGCATGTGCACCGCCCTGTCTGTGTGTCTGTTCATCCATCCTTCGGTCCCTCCCGAGAAGAAGGAGCACAAAGAAGAGAGAGTGGGAGGGAAGAAAAAAGAGAGACACTCTGTCTGTCCGTCTCTCCGTGTGCCTGCCTGCCTGCCCGTTTGATTTCTTTCTTTCAGGAGCGTTCGATGACTGCCGCACGGGTAATGACCGGACGGCTGGAGGATGAAGATGTGTACAAGACGGACCTGCAGAGACTCAAGAGGAAGCTGAGGAGCGTGTGCCAACAGGTGGGGGAGGGAAGAGAGAGAAAGGACCAAGCAGCCAGGAAGACTGAATTCTTCATGTCCCTCTCTCCCTTTCTTCAGAAGAACCTCTGTACAGGCCCCCTTTCTTCAGAAGAACCTCTGTACACGCTTAGGCTCCTGGTGTATCGCCTTGGGAGTGTGTCTCTCTCTCACTCTACAAGGAAGGCATGGGTGAACTTTGTCCCTCTGGGGCTAATCATTCCTTCCTTCCTTCCTTCCTTTCTTTCTTTCTTTCTTTCTTTCTTTCTTTCTTTCTTTTTTTTGTTTCTTTCTTTTGTTTGTTTGCTTGTTTCTTTCTCTCTCTGTCTGAAACGAAACGAAATGAAATCAAATGAATGTAATGCAATGCTCTGGTTTCGTGAAGCCATTCTGAATGAGTGCATGGCTTTGGTAGGGTGTAACCTGAGAAGAGGAACTAGACGGGTTCGAGAAGCAGCGACAGTAGAAAGAGCGGCTTTCCTTTGGTAATTGGAAAAACCAGAGAGACAAAAATGAGGCTACAGATTTGTGGACTTTGTGATTTTAATGCATTCACAGGTAAATAGTCAATCTGGTGCCTTGGTGAACCTTCACATGGTTTGACGATTTGATGTAGGATGTAGATGTTGATTGAGTAAATGCAGGCAGCTAGGCAGGCAGGCATTATAACTGCATCTGGCCAGATGCCTTCATGGATCGATGGACGGACGGACGGATGCATGGATCTGTGCGTGCCTGCAGGCCCGTTCGTGGGAACTTCCGGACGACAAGGGAGTGGGCATGAGGGTGATCAAGTGCAGGGCATGGATTTCGGAGACTCTGTATGGAATCTGCTCCTGCAGGTGTTTTCGCAGCAGGAACGCCAGGGAAAAGCCCTCGGTGAGGTCGACAGAGAGGCAATTAATTGGTCAAGGAATCGAGGAAAGAGGAAGATAAGTGGGCGAGAGTGGGGAGAAGAGAGTGACAAAAGCAAGCAGAGCATCGACTTTTTTTCGGTCGCATCATTCGATCGGAAGTTCCTCTTTTTCTACCGCTTGCGTCTTATCTCACGATCCTAGTAAAGTAGGATGAGAGCGACATCTGTTGTTTGACTTACTTCCTGTCTTTGTTTTCTGCTGCTGATTTGCATGCAGAGCGGGGGGATTGAGGGCCAAAAGAGCCTCCGGAAAGCAAAAACAGGCGCTCAAGATAAAGAGCCGGTAGCAGAACCGTCTAGATTGAATCGTTACGCAACAGCCATCCTTGCGAGCAAAAGCCGGGGGGTTGTCAATGACGAGCAAGAGAAAGAGAAAGAGAAAGCAGAACAACCGAATTGCGCAGTCAAAAACCAGGCTGCTGCGAAGGGAAGCCCCAATTCTCAGCCTGAGGAGGAGCGCGAACGAAGCCGAGTGATTATATTCACACTGGCTGTTCACGTTCATGAGGCAAAGGGGAGGGCCGAGAAGCAAAAGAACTCCGTTCCAATGTGGAATGTATGGCAGAGAAGGGAGATGGCCATGTTGGTAGATTTGGAGGAGCACATGGACTTCGACCGCCACATTGAGACTTTCGCCATCTCTGCTGCAGACGTGAGTCAGTCAGTAAAGGCCACCCATTCATTCATTCAATCCCCCGATTGCTCATTCAGGTACAAGGGCCACAAGTCAGCTAGGCCACTGGCCATCTGGCTGGCTTCCTTGGAACACATTGGCGAAAAGACAGGCAAAGCAGCATATGGAATTTTCGACGATCTTCAAATTCCAAGATATTTCTGGCACCTTTGACTTCTTACGTAAACTGCTAGTGCATCTGTGCCAGTTCCCACCTTCTCACGCAAAAAAGAAGAGTAGGCCCTCTCTGATTTTCCCCCTCTGCAGCTATCGATCGAACAACCCAATGTATGTTGTGTGTGTCCCTGCTTGGTTGCTTCTTTCAGTTTTTGGATTTGGACACGATGGTACACAGGTGTTTGTGTGTGTCCCTGCTTGGTTGCTTCTTTCAGTTTTTGGATTTGGACACGATGGTACAGATGTTTGTGTGTGCCCCTGCTTGGTTGCTTCTTTCAGTTTTTGGATTTGGACACGATGGTACAGGTGTTTGTGTGTGCCCCTGCTTGGTTGCTTCTTTCAGTTTTTGGATTTGGACACGATGGTACAGATGTTTGTGTGTGCCCCTGCTTGGTTGCTTCTTATCAGTTTTTGGATTTGGACACGATGGTACAGGAGTTTCACATCAAGCACTTGCAGAGCGAGCTGGCAACTATCGGTGAGTGGGTGGCTGGGTGGGGCCGTGGGTCGGTGCAGGAATGAAGCTCATTGCCGTTGAGAATATAACAGCTTTTCGCCAGAGGAACGATTGAATTTAAGTGAAATCAACACACTCGAGCGTCTAGAAAATGTTCTTCTTCTTTTTCTTTTATAATATCAATACCGTCGGTATGAAAAGAAATGAAATGTTAGATCGATTGAGTGGACCGACAGTTTAAGACAGAAGCAGAATAAAGTATCAGGCGGAAAAAAGAAACAGCTAAAATAAGAGCGCACATATCGGCACTTCGAGTCAGCACAGATGTCAGATGCAAATAATAGTTTGCATCTTTGGTCGACTCACCGATGGAGTGAAAGATTAATTGAATTGAGCCTTTGACAATAGTTCAGAAGCGAAGCCGGATGCCGCACCCAGTAATTTCAAACAGTCGCAAGAAAAGAGGTCTGCTTGTTCCGTTGGAGTGACACTGCATGTGATTTCTCGCGCTGCTGTCCTTTCTCTTGCTTTTCTCCTTTCTCCTGCTTTTCTTTTCATCATCAGGTCTCCTCGCCTCACTCCTCGATATGGCCGCTGAGGCACACTACCTGCGTCCCTGCAAGGTGGCCAATCTGACCCTCTCCATCAGACGCAAACAGCTTGCACGCCTCGGCCTTGCCCGACTGCGCCTGTTCAACATTCGCAAAGTCCAGAAGAAAGAGGCGCTGTACGACGAACCGTTCAGGTCCGTTGATCGAGTCGTATCAGTATATGCATTTGCATGATCAGATCACGGACGCCATTCCAGACATGAGCTACCAATCCATCAGGCCGACATGGGAATCTCGGTTCTCGACTATTCTGCTTGCCTCCTGCTGTAGCTTTCCTGGTGTTGCGCCTGTCCACCCATGCACCCATCTGCTTAATTTGTGTTTACATAGAGAGAGAGAGAGAGCGTACCTCTCTGCATCATACAACGACCCCCCCTTTATCTTCCTTCCTTCTGATACTTCCGTCTGCAGTCCGTCCCATCAGCCTCCTCACCCCGTGATGATCCCTCTGCCTGGGGGGATCCGACGCCGTCGCGTGTCGTGGCAACTTGACCTGTTTGGTTCGGAAGTCCGGCAGAGTACGTTTTCGGAACAGGGGTCTCAGGATGGGGGGGCAGGGGATGGGGAGGAGAGAATGCGGAAGGGATCCGAGGGAGGAGATGCTCCTCTTCCCGGAGCTGTGGTGATTCCTGTTGAGGGGGACGACAGGGGTGATGCAGATCACATTGCAGGCAGACACTCTTCAACGAGCAGGGAAAGGGAGGAGGATCCCGGAGGAGGTCGAGGGGGGAGGCACGCGTCTGTGGTGTCCTCGGCATCCGTCTCGGTTGAACACTTAGACGTGACGGTGGTGAATTCAGGAGATTTTGGGGACTGCATGGGAGAAAACGGGGGGAATGGTGCAGGGACAGCACCTTCCGCTGAAACGTCCAGCCGTCCGTCCGCTGCCGCTGCGGCTGGTGCGGTGTTAGCGTCTCAGAAGGCGAGTAAGAAGCCTCCTGGAGATCCTCCGCAAGGGGAAGCAGGCGGCAGTCCGCGTCCTGCTTGGGAATAGTGGCTTCCTCACGGTTCATGTGCAGCTCTAGTATTATTTGCACAGCCTGTAAATTAATATTCTAATGTGATTGTAATTTAAATCATACCACATTCTTTCAGTAGTAGAATCAGTACATATGTACACGTATTGATTGATTGATTGATTGATTGATTGATATGTTCCGCCCTAGGGCCTTCCCGCTATGTCTATCTGTCGCCAGAGCTAGCAGGGCGGGGCGTTCCCCAGCCTAAGCTGAGGTATACAAAACTTAATTGTTATCTATTCTAGTAATAATCTATCTTGACAATAATCTTGTTATACAAATTACGTGATAGAGTCAATGAACGTTCCTTTTCAGCTTGATTTAAGTTCTAGGCTCCCCATATGTAAATAAATAAAGTTGGCTAGGTTAAAACCTGAATTAGTTTTTTCATTTTTTTATTTTTGTGTGTCAGATGAGCTTTGACCTTTAAACTTCGGAACTTGAAGTGCCTGCTTCAAAAAAATGATTTAAAAATAAATTAAAAAATAAAAAGTAAAAGTGATTTTGAGCAATTAACTTTTTTATTTTTTTACATATGGGGAGCCTAGTTTAAGTTTTGCTTAGTTTTGGGCTTAATTTGTTTTCTTTCTACAAACAAAGTTTTGATCTGTTAAAAACTTAATGAGTAGCGATATCCATGCATGTAACTAAATATCTAGCTAAATATATAGTTGATAACATTAATTCATTTGTATGATAATTTGAATGAATGTGAATAATTTACTATATAAGTAATTATAAAAACTCTTGTAAAAACTGGTCATATATAGACTCTTTTTAAAATATATTTCACAGGAATTCGGTCTAGAGTTTGATCTAAACCAACAAATTACATTAGCTTATAAAAACCGGCAAAACATACCCTGCTAGTGCAGGTAGCTACTAAGGATTTTATGATATTTTGGGCTAGGATTTTAGCGGATTTAAAACCGGGATTTTATACTACATTATGGGATATAGATTTAATTATATCAATGGGATTTTAGCTAGGATTTTACTATCATTTTAGAGAATTTCATGGAATTTTAGCTGAAAATTTTCATTATTTGTGATGTTCACTTTATGATGTTTGCTGTTATGCTATATTACGTGAGGTACTATAGGCTAGGCATTATCTAGGGCATTATTTAAAACAAAATCTATATGTCACATAATTCAATATATGAATAATTAAATCATGGCTAGCACTGCCGTTTGTATTAAAGAGTGAGAGTAGTTGCAGGACTGCATGGCAGTGCATGCATGAGCGCGGTCTGATGCATCAGACTTAGAATGATACTAGAAATGAGGCAGAACCTAGGGCAGAACCCACCGTCTGACCGTCATAGACAGACTGCCACATACAGATCGATCGATGCCAAGCAGTACCGTACTGCACCGCAACAAAAGTCCAAGCAGCTGCATGGTGGGAGACACGTGTGTGGCGCATGAAGAGATGAAGAGAGGCAGGGGAGTCGACCTCGACTCAACAGCTTGAACAGGGAACGTCACGCAACTCGAGGACCCAATTTTTGATGTTTTTGTTTTGATTATCAGTTGCTTGACAAGGTACTGATGATCCGATGGGATGCTTGCAAACCCTTTGTAGAATGTGAATGCGGGGAGAGACGGCCGGCGTGTGGGACGACAGAGAGAGGCATGGATGGAGGGCTTTTGAAGAGCAATGGATCAGTTAAATGAAGAGAGACCCTCACTCCATGTATTTCTGCACAAACTTCGAGAGGAAGTAAAAAAGACGAGAGGAGATCTCTACGCTCTTCTTTGAAGGTCTTCTGAGAGCGTACCCCTCCCACTTTCCCCTCCAACCATTTCTCTCCCTTCCGACCCAAACGGCGCAAAGAAGAGACAAGGGAAAAAGCAAGGCCTCTGCTTTCGACGTTCCGCACCAAAAGAAGGAATGAGGGGGGGATCCACAAAAAGGTGCTGCCTCCCAGTGAAGCAGTGAGAGAAAGAGGGAGAGAGAGAGAACGGGAAAACATACAAAGAAAGAAAGAAGCCCATGCACTCCTTCACAAGAAGACAGCGAACCCAAAAGCAGGATCCCTTGTTTCGTTCCTTCCTTTCTGTCTTTCTTCCCGCCTTCGTTTCCTCTCCCATCTCTGACACACACCCGTCCTATTCGTCTCCTCAACACCTTCCTTCCCTTTCACGCTCATCTCCACAACCCTCCTGCATGCGGACCCTCGCTCCTTTCCACATCCACATCCTCTTCTTTCTTTATTCATGCACCTCCACGTCCCCCTCTCCCTCAGCGTCTACATCGATCTGCTCTCCCTCTACGATCCCCCCCACAGACGCGGTGGCGGTTTGGGGAGACGCTAACGGGTCTCCTCCCTTGTTCCGCTTCCCTCCCCGAGTCGCCATCGCTTGGAGGGTCGCCCCGGCCCTGCGTGCCCCCCCCACCGCATGCGCAGCCCCTGGCTGCAAAGTCGCTCGATGGTTTATAGCCCCGCCCTGCCCCTGCTGCCTTCTGCCCCCCACCCCCCCCACCTTGCCTGCCGGTTGGTTCTTCTTGCTGGCCCCAACCAGGTACCAAGTCAGGTCCCGCTTCACGAAGAGGTCGGACCCCACCTCCCTTCCCTTCAGCTCGGCCGGGTTGAACGCGGGCACGGGGATCAGGGAGAACCTGTGCACCCATCCATGCACCAGCAGGCATACAGGCAGAGACAGAGGGACACACACATACACACATACAAAAACAGGGAGACTGTGTCTTCCAATCGAAGCTGGCAGACTGTCAGCCAGACAAATCACATCTTCGGTATGAAAGAAGGCGGCGGAATAGCTGTGAAGAATAAATAGTGAGCAAAACAGACAGACGAGAGCCAACTGGCTGAAAGGCGGAAGGAACAAAACCCGAACGGCCGATCGACCCATTGGTGTGTCGATCCGGTCTCCGCTTCATTCTTTCGTTCCTTTGTTATCCCTCCCTTTTGGTCTTTATTTTCTTTCTTTTCCTGTTTGGCTTCCTTCTTTGCTTCCTTTGTTATCCCTCCCTTTTGTTCTTTATTTCCTTTCTTTTCCTGTTTGACTTCCTTCTTTGGTTCCTTTGTTATCCCTCCCTTTTGTTCTTTATTTCCTTTCTTTTCCTGTTTGGCTTCCTTCTTTGGTTCCTTTGTTATCCCTCCCTTTTGTTCTTTATTTCCTTTCTTTTCCTGTTTGACTTCCTTCTTTGCTTCCTTTGTTATCCCTCCCTTTCGTTCTTTATTTTCTTTCTTTTCCTGTTTGACTTCCTTCTTTGGTTCCTTTGTTATCCCTCCCTTTTGTTCTTTATTTCCTTTCTTTTCCTGTTTGACTTCCTTCTTTGGTTCCTTTGTTATCCCTCCCTTTTGTTCTTTATTTCCTTTCTTTTCCTGTTTGACTTCCTTCTTTGGTTCCTCTGTTATCCCTCCCTTTTGTTCTTTATTTCCTTTCTTTTCCTGTTTGACTTCCTTCTTTGGTTCCTTTGTTATCCCTCCCTTTTGTTCTCTATTTCCTTTCTTTTCCTGTTTGACTTCCTTCTTTGGTTCCTTTGTTATCCCTCCGTTTTGTTCTTTATTTCCTTTCTTTTCCTGTTTGACTTCCTCCTTTGGTTCCTTTGTTATCCCTCCCTTTTGTTCTTTATTTCCTTTCTTTTCCTGTTTGACTTCCTTCTTTGGTTCCTTTGTTATCCCTCCCTTTTGTTCTCTATTTCCTTTCTTTTTCTGTTTGACTTCCTTCTTTGCTTCCTTTGTTATCCCTCCGTTTTGTTCTTTATTTCCTTTCTTTTCCTGTTTGACTTCCTCCTTTGGTTCCTTTGTTATCCCTCCCTTTTGTTCTTTATTTCCTTTCTTTTCCTGTTTGACTTCCTTCTTTGGTTCCCTTGTTATCCCTCCCTTTTGTTCTTTATTTCCTTTCTTTTCCTGTTTGACTTCCTTCTTTGGTTCCTTTGTTATCCCTCCCTTTTGTTCT